>JABFPN010001321.1:0-30480 GCA_022817305.1 Leptoteleia sp. ZL-2020 | reverse complement strand
ATCTATAAATATGACATTTAAAACTAGTGTATTTGCTTTTAAAGAACAGTAATTTTTATTAAAAGACGGACATGTGGCTCAAATACAGTTAAAAACAGTAATTTTTTCTGTTATATTTTTCTCAGTGTAAGTATATTAATTAATTCTTATATATTTTTAATAAAAACATCGCGTTAAAATACAAACTAATATCAATGATTTTTATTAAAACAATCATTTCCTCCAAATCATTGCGATCTTTATTATTCTTTAAGCTATTTTTTAATGATAAAACCTACTCCTTTATCCTTCCTCTGAGCTTTCACTCTGCCAATAATCTTTCCATCCTTAATGATCAGCTTTTTCTTGCATTTCTCCAGCATATACAGGCTTTGAGCTTGCGAGGGAGTTTCCTGCTCGGGAGGTTCCAGTCTTTGAAAGCCTGCTTGACCCTCGTCGATCATCAACGGATCAACTTCGTCATCGCTAACCGAATCCAAACTGTACCTTTCCTCCTCGTTTAACGCTTGGCCGTCGTCTGATTCGGAAGCGGAAGACTGAACATCGTCCGACAAAATTTCTTGCTTGATTTTGGCTTGCGCAATGCTCGACGGGGAACTCTTTTTTGGACTCGCATTTTGTATTGGCGGAGATGACGATACGAGGGAAGGTTGCTGCTGTTGTTGCTGTTGCTGTTCGAAACGTTCCAACAGTTGTTGCGCGTGAATCTGTTGGGCTTTCTGCCTTTTTTGTTTGCTCTCGGTATAATCGTCGGGAGATTCAAAGTCCACGAGTTTGGATGATTTTTTTCGAACTCGTCCGCTGCGAGATACTCCGGTGACTTCTAATTCTGAAATTGCAGGCTGTTGTTTAATATATAAATGAGATTTTTTTATGGGGGATTAATTTTTAAATGAAATTGTCCCGTGAAACTATTGATTGGATTATGATAACGTGAATTATAGTAGTTGGAGTATAATTGTATTTTAATTTATTTATAATTATATAAAAAATGTCCTTTTTATTCGTAACTATTGTATAAATAATTATTTTTTATTTCTTATTAATATATTATATTTTTTTTTATTTAATTTAATGTATTATTTAATATTATATTAAGCAATAATATTGTAATAATTTAATGATATAATAATTATTAACATATTACAATATATTAATGTGTGTTTGTGTATATAATTTATTTTTATATACTGTGAAAGAACAGAAAATATTTTTGTTTAATTAATCAGAAAGATATTTTATACAATTAGAAATTGTTTTATTTTTTTTTATACGTTTTATATCTGTTATACATTATTTTTCAATACTAAAAATTAATATTTTTTTTAATAATTTTAATTTTATTTGATATATCAACTGTTAAAATGTGTTACATAATAGTTGCATTATATTGCATTAAACATTTATAAATAAACATTTAAAAAGTATAAGAAACATTAATTTATTTAAATATATTTGTTTGTTCCAGCAGCCTTTAAAATGAAGAAAATAAAACATGTAAACAAGAGTGTTTTTTTACATTATACATTTTACCAAATATTTCACTAATTAAATTAATTAGTTAAATAAAGATTAAATACGAATAAATTTTTTTTATTTCACCTTAATAAAAATTTCACGCAAATATAGAATAAGTTGAAACTTTGACAATTAAACGAGACTGTAAACAATGACAATTTTGAGGTTAGGTCTTTAAAAATAGGCTCGTTTTCAAATTCCCAGCAACTATTTCCGACAAAAACAAACATTATTACGCAATTGGAATTAATTTAAACTATTCGTCCCAAAATCATACAACATTTACCACAAATCACTGTAATTCGCGAAGTTCGCAAACAATTTCGAACCTAAAAAATATGATACAAGCGAAAGATCGTTTAAAGTAAAATTGAAATTTAAATTCGTCGAAACTGCCAATTCGTCGCAAACGAAACGATAATTTGCACTAGCAGGTTTAATTGTTGAAATTAATCTCACCGTCTAATTTTTGACGTTTTGGCGATGCGAATAGGTCCATTGCGCCGCCAGGTTGTTCTGTCGTTTTCTTGCGCTGCACCGCTCTCTCCGCTTTCGCGGGCTTACGAATGTCGCTTTGCTTGGCCGCGCTCAATTCCACCGGTTGCGACATTATCGCGGCGACAAATTTGCGCCTCGCGCAAGCAAAGTCGACGATTGTTGTGAAATATTGTTGCTTGTTTGTTTACGACGGGTTGTTAACTAACAATTGCCCTGTTAAAAAGCCGATTCGATCGCGCATGATCAGATAACGATTCTTGGCGCGTAAATTTAAATTTAACCGCCAACCGTTGTAAGGTGTGAAGAAATTTCCTTTGATGAAATTTTCATTTTTCATGAATTTTTTCATTTTTTATGAAAATCTTTGACTAAGATTTGAGTTTATTCCATTTAAAATACGCGAATGTTAATTATTGAATAGAATTGAAGAGTAAAAAGTTGTAAAAATGAAATTAAAATAAACAATTTTTAAGAATATTTAAATCGGGCGCCTATGTAATTTATTCTGTATGCAAAACGCGTTATTAAACACAATTTTTATAATAAGTAATTTAAGTAAATGAATTTTATTAATTGTATAATTAATTAGGATTATAAAAGTTATACAAAAAAATTTAATTAATTAATTTATTGTTAACTAAAAGTTAATTAATTAATATATAATTAATTAATTTATTAATAATAATATTGTTTTAATTAATTAATAAGTTTTTTTAGTATTTAGTTAATAAGTTTATTGGTAATTTCATGTATTTTAAAACTGTTGTCCGCGGCCCGCGCGCAATCGAATTTACTACCGTTTTGTCATGTTAAGGTTGGTACGCGTGAGTTCTATTGCAACTTCCCGCGCGTGAATCGGCAAAAAAAGTCCGTTAACGTTGCGCTGTGCGCGTAGTGTGCAATAGTTGTTCCTGTTTCTTTTATTGTTATGTTATTATAATGTTATTATTGCGTAATTTGGCATATATAATACTCAGTTCGAGGATATACATTGTAATTATAATATTGGAAGAATTAATTGGAACAATTTTCTTCGAGAAATCAAAGGTTGCTTATGGTACGTTACTCAGCATTCAGATTTTACACGCAAAATGCGTTTTAAAAGCGGAATTGATACAAAAGGTAATTGCATTAAGTAACTTTTGTTAATTATACAATTGAATAGGATATAAATGATTAAATGTGTCTTCTTTAAATTAATTAATGCAATATGGCGTTCGAGGACGCATTACGCATTATATTTTATGAAATGTAATCTGTTGACATCAACGTATTATATTGTTAATTATGTTATGATATATGGATTTTATTTATTATGTATTGCTATTTTATTGTTATTTCATATTATTTGTTACTTTTCCTATTTATTTAGTAGGAAATTATTTGGAATCGTTTGGGATGTTGCAACATAAATTCCTAAAATTGAAGGTTAGGTTCACAAATGAAACTCGCAAAGTTTCAATGATATTTAAAGAAATTTATAATTATTTATTAATTATCCTTGAGGAAAAGTGCTGAAAATTGTTTAACTGAAAATAAATTCGGAATTTTTAACATTTTTCAGTTTTTTTAGACATTTTTCGGCATTTTTTTCCACTAGGATATAATTTTTTAAATATTAATTTTAATGATATAATTATCAGTTATATCAATTGTAATGTTAATATTAATTATAACAAGTTTATAATTTATAATTTTATACATTGTTTTATATAAACTTGTGTAAATAGTACAAAAAAAATTATTTGCTTTAATTTGAATTGTTAAATTAGGAGAATTAATTTCCTAATAAGTTTTACTTTGAAAAAATGTGAGATTTAGTCTCATTATTTTCAATTACATACATATTTTATTGTATTTATATTGAAAAGTAAAAAAATTAGAGGTTTATTTTAAAACGATTTAAATTAAATTTATAAAATATCGTAATTCTACCACCATCTTCTTTTATTAAGAAAATTTTATTTGATATGAAACTACATTTAAATTGTTAATTTAGGAGAATCCTAGTAAGTTTTGCTTTAAAAAATGTGAAATTTAGTCTCATTACTCTCAATTACATATATTTTTATTCAATTTTTATTGAAAAATAACAAAATATTAAAACTACAGATTTATTTTAATATGATTTAAATATGATTTAAAGAAAGAATTACGTTTTTAAAATAAGACATATAAAAAGCAATTTTTGTAAATACTTGTTTAAACAAATTTAAAAACAAAATTTTTTAAGTTTTGAATATTCTACAATTAGTGTCAAATATAAAAGAAAAGTTAATTTTGTTTGTTTTGTATTTTAAAAACATTTCATTTTTAAGTCCTATTTATTTAGACAGCAAAAACAAAATATAATATTTTTTTATATTATATACACAGTTTAATATCTATTACCGGATCTTTTTAACGTGTCAATAATATTTAATATTAAGAATATTAAGAGACATTCTCGGATTATATAGTTTCAATTTATTCGTATTACTTAATTACATTAAAAGCAGTTTTATTTAGTGACATGGTAGATTTTTCATATTTTATCAAGTATAATATAATTTTCGCGGATGAATAAAACTTGATGAAAATGCGGAAGTGAAGTGCCTCGAATTTTGTTTGATGGCATTCACAGAAGTCTATACAGCACTAATCAGATTAACTCACTCTTTACTTCCCCAATGCATTTCCTCTTCTGCTTGCTAATTACCTTTACTGCTTTTTTGCATCCTTTTATGCAACTTAACAGATTTTCAAATATATATATATATATACTGGTTTCTCGTTTAATTGCAATAATATTAATGCGTTTCTAATTAGATTATCATTTCTTTAATTGTAATTAATGTGATTTGTTTTTAAGGAGAGAGAAAGAGAGGGGAAGGCAAAAGTATTAGTGATAAGGATTGACTAATTATTTTAATTGAAGAAACCCATTATTATTACGTTAAAATACCATTGGTATTTAAATATTAGTAATAATTATAAATATTATTAAATACTAAATTAATAGGAAATACTATTATTTAATAATAGTATTTAATAATATATTAAGTAATATTAAAAAAATTATTATTATATACAGAATAAATATTGAAGTCATTAGCTTTCAATAGTTTTCTTATATTGAAATCTATTTTTAACATATATCAATTTCATATATGGCCATATATGATTTCTTTTATTTTCTTATATGCAATTGTTCAAACATATGGACCTTATATGATTCATTTTTAATAGGGTGCCATATATTTATTTATATATTCAGGTCATTTATGATTTCAAGTCGTATATATATATGGCATTGTTTTTATTTTGACATGGATATCATGTAGTAAACTAATTTTATCTAATATTTTTGTTGATTTAATGAAATTAAAATAATTGAATAGATTTTTTTGTTAAGATTTGTTAGATTTATTTAATTGATATAATATTATAGTCGTATATGGTTTCAATAGTTACCTTATGTTGGTCAATTGTTACCATATATCAATCTCAAATGATCGTATATGGCCATATATGATTTCTTTTATTTTCTTATATGCAATTGTTCAAACATATGGACCTTATATGTTTCATTTTTAATAGGGTGCCATATATTTGTTTATATATTTGTCATTTATGGTTTCAAATTATACATATGTGACATTATATGTTTATTTTTACATGATTATCATACAGTACATTAATTTTATGTACTATTTTTGTTGATTTAACAAAATTAAATTAACCAAATAGATTTGATTTGTTAAAATTTATTAGATTTATTTACTTGATATAATATTATAATCGTATATGGTTTCAATAAATTCCTTATATTGAAATCAAGTTTTACCACGTATCAATCTCATATGGCTTTACATGGCTATATATGATTTCTTCTATTATCTTATATGAAATTGTTAAAACATGAATTATATATGTTTCATTTTTACTATAGTACTATATATTTGTTTACATATCATATATACATGATATTATATGTTTATTTTTATATGGATATCATACAGTACACTAATTTTATCTAATATTTTTGTTGATTTTATGAAATTAAGAAAACCAAATAGGTTTGTTTATTGGATTTGTTAGATCTGTTTAATCGATATGATATATATAGTTATATATGATTTCAGTAATTTCCTTATATTGAAATCAATTGTTACCATACATCAACCACATATGGCTGTATTTAGCTATATATGAATCAACCGAAAACATGTTCATATATCAATTTATTACTTTTTAACATGAAGTTGTTAAAATATATTTGAACCAATCAAATATGTTTCATTTCAATAGGGAAACTGACTAAATTTGTTTCAATATATTAATATAGGAACATCATACAGTATTAATATAATTCCTATACATATATAATGCGGAAATAATCCAGTCAAATTGAATTCAGGAATTAAACCTACTTCAATATAAAGAAAAATGGTTTCCAAACAATTTGTAAACCATCCCACGTGGGTTAAAAATGAGAACGAAAACAATGTCTGTTTACCTTTCGCACTGAAAACCTTTTTCTCCTCAAACATTCCTCGAATTACCGCAAACTCTATACAACATTTATCGACATTGCAAAAGCAAGAACTCTTTTATAGGCGCGAGTCTTTTTCCAGGAGTCTAATTAGGGAAAATTCCCTCGAATCTGACGATTACGCTTGAAGGGTCGAGCGGCGCCTCGTAATTCATTTGGTACGGGTAGCAGCGAAGACAGGGCCAATTAAATTGGGAGCAAAAAAGCGACGCAACGTTTCTTCGTACGACGTGAGTGGTCCCGCGTCGCAATGTCTTTATAAGCCTCGCTGTCAACGCCGGCATTCACTTTTTAAGCAATAAAGTTAATTGCCCGGTACGCCGGCAGACGCGTGCTAGGCGTCATTATGCTTTTCTCGTTTTTAGCTCAAAGAGCTCAAACCTGCTCCGGCACATTAAAGCCCGGTAGATAAGCAGCTCGATCATCCATCGGGCTCATTAGCGCGGATAATTTCCAGGCCTTGACAGATGGCAAATTCTGCCTTCTCCGTCCGATTTTTCGGGGTAAATTCCCGTATACCCCTGGGAGGGGGGCGAGGGCATGTGCCCCCAAAGTGCGAGGCCGATGAAGGTATTAGAGAAATCGCGGGCGCAAAACATGTGGAAGAAAAAGAAAGGAGAAAATGCGAGGAAGTGGCAGGCGCCACCCAGTCACTGATTTCTGCTTAGCGATATCCTTCTACAAAGCTGCCTTCATCTTCCGAGCACTCGGCCCCGCAGTCACTTTGCTTTTGCTACGAAGCTCCGTCCTGACCTGTGCTCCTCGTGCTCTTCAACACACACGAACGATCCCCGATAACGAAGAAACGAACCTGGAAATCTACCAATGTTCACTCGAAGAAATTGCGATCAACATTTATTTCGACGCGTCCGTTGTCCGCTGTATGCGTGCTTTCGGCCACTCTTTATATGGTCGCAGTACGTCTCAGTCGGGTTATTAAGCTGAAAAAGGGGAATGTAAATCGTAAATTGTTACATTGTGTCTGCAACTTCACGTAGTTTAAGAGATTGTTCCGTGGTTCTGGAATATATATATATTACTATAGTTACTTTAAGTTGGTAGTACTCTTAGCACAACTTGCATCAAATATAGATATAATTTTCCGAGGAATTCTTAAATAATTCTAGCTTAAGTCTTAAGATAATAATACTATTTTTATTGTTTCATCCCAAATACTTGTCACTATGATCATATCTTTATAACAATAACAATAACAGCAAGCTATTGTTTTGTATAAGTGACTGTACTCATAGGTAGTTAAGTTGTAGCTTAGGTGGTTACTTTTATACTCGATCCATTTGAGGAATAACTATTTTTTTGAGGTTTAAAACGGATTTACTTATCCATTATGTTAATATATCGCAAATAAGCGTCTGCATACAAAGATACATCAAAGTCTTAGCGATTCAAGATGACCGGATGACTGATAAGCGAATCCCTGTCGGGGTGTCATTGTATTGGAAAATGGCGAATAGACTTACGCGAGCAAACAAGTCCGCTTTGCATGCGTGGAATAATACGTCAGACTTCGTCGGGGATTAATTTGATCGATGCTTTGCGTACGTAATCGGGCCTCGTGGGGTATGGTTAGCCGTTGCTAGTTTTGCGTATCGCGCCTTTGATAAAACAGGCTGAAACGAGCATGCAACTCCGCGAAAGCGGTCGTTTAGCTTTTCTTCAATTTGGCGGGCGACAATTTGCACGCTAAATACCGTGTAAACTGGTAATTACTTATTCCGATTACCATATTTAAATTAACATATATTGTTGGGTTACATTTTATGACGATGTCAACTGTTCTGAGTCACATTTTGACAAATGCTTTTGAAATGCAAGACGTAGATAGAATTTATTTCTGTTTTATATTTAATTCCATGTTTATGACCTTCGACATGTAAAACAATTTGTATTTGCATTTACATGACTTTCCATATATTAACAACCATTGTTTCTAATTTTAAAAGTGTTTTGCTCTTCGTTCAATTTAGGAAAATAATTCAGTAAACCCCATTATACTTTGTTCCGCATGATTTTATTACTGCAAAAAGATACATGTTTATCCATTATTACCGCAAAAAGTATCGGAACGTTTTTCACCGTCAAATCCCAGCGGAGCTTAGAAGTTCGTCGTTCTTTCATCTTTGTTGCGTTAGAACTATAAAATTAATCTTTGGAAATAAATATCTGAGATTGAAGTTTTTTTTAGTATCTTTCAAGCTTGACTTATTTTTCAAACTTCACCGAAGGAGACTTTAAGTGGCTTTTTCATATAGAGTTTACTTTTATTGGGATTGGTATCGAAAAGGGAGAGTGGCATAAAGCGCGTTTTTACGAGGAATTACGTACTTTACGACTTTCCCTAGGAGTCTTCCTTTCTGCACTCGGCTTCATTTTTGTCCACCCCCGATCTTTTTTTTCTATCTATCGAACCGAAAACTTTACGACCGGTATTTCGTTTGTTGCAAAGTTTACATTATTAGCGGTATTAGCCGTCTAATCATCCGAAAAGCAACATTGAATCGTTTAAAATTCATATTCAGAAAACACTCCATTCCAGAATGACAAAGTTTATTTTTTATAATTCGGTGCAGATCTGTGGAAGGCAGTATGTATGTAATTCGACTTTTAAGTTAAAATGACATCGTCAAGGGATAAGACCCTTCCTATCGTTCAAACTCTCAGCGAAAGATATAAAAATTTAATTCCTGGGATGGAGAATGACGTGCTAGCGTCGCCGCGGGCTCTTCGTCGTCTTCTTTCAAATCCACCACCCTCTACTTTTCTTTGACCCTACTGTATCTTAGAGAACTGTCGCTTCATTCATCTTCATGAACACATCCACTCCGATTTACTTTTTCATGCTTTTAAACGTTCTTTTTATACCAATTTTACACAAGGATAAAACCCTTTTCGTCTAGGCAATGTAAACAAACATTGTTTATGTTTTGAAATCCTTCAATTAAATTAAGTAAACAAAATGCCCTCAGGGAGCGAGATGTGTTGGCAAACATAGTTTACTTTAATGTCCTTTAATTCAATAAAGGAAACAAAAAGTCTTTTCGGAGTAAAAATTCTAAATAGACGTTATTTATGTTTGATGGAATAAAAACAAACAGCATTTTCGGAGCAAAAAGTGTAAACATTGTTCACATTTTGAATTTCTTTAACGCGATAAAGCAAATGAAATGCCCTTTTTTGCGCACAAGAGCATATAATTACTTTTTGTGCACGTTTAAAAAAAAACTTTCGCTCACAACGGATTAATATTTTACGTCTCGTACGTCAAACGCAATTTGTTTTTGAATACATTATAAGTTTTTCGCGGCCGTTTTTTTCCCCTCCGTCCGCACGTTTAAATGTAAATTTTATTGCAATTTATTAAAGTAACGATATTTATCGCGCGGAAAAAAGAAAACAATAAAACTGAAATTTCGAGTGACTATAAAGTTGCCGGGAACGGCGATTCGTTGTAATTTATTTGCCCCGTTGTGCGGATTACGGAATCGGTCGTTATGAATATGAGTTTTTCAATTATGTCGTTAAAGTAGTACCGCCGCGTTTATAAAAGGTAATCCATCAGGGGCCAGGATTCCGAGTAATCTTCCAACTCGTCAAGATCAACGGCAGTTTCTTGCTCTAACGAGGTTGACTCACCTGCCACGATTGAAGCCCACGCGTTGGCTTTTTGCTCGGCTTTTTAACTTCTCAAGTAGCCTTTACGACGTCGAATGCAGATTTCGAATTTGACGCTAAATTAGGGTATAAGACGATTATTGCCGGCAATAATTGTTCAATTAATGCGCGCCATTAACCTCGATTTGTCGGCCGTTTGCTGTAATATTATATTACACGAAACTTATGCTGATTCGCGTTTTAATACGGAGAGTAAAAAGCACGAGCAGTCGTAGGAATAAGTTGGCTTTGCTATAAAGATAGTATCAGCGATTTTTGTTGCTGGAAAGGCTAGGAAATTCTTCTACGAATGCAGAAATATTTCTTGCATACCTTATTTTGTTAAATATAATTCAAATTTAACAATTTACCTTCATTTCCGAGAAAAGGGATCTCATGACAGAGAAAGAAAATGCCACTAAAAGCGTGGCATTTTTTTCTACAAGAGAACTGTCTTGCGCTTGATGACACGCAGTCCATATCTATAAGCCGATGGATTGTACATTCAATCCAAGGCCACGTTCCAAAATTGACTGCCAGTATTATATATATGAGAGGCAGACATAAATTTCAATGGGTCAAAAGAAGACGCACAATTGATGCCAATCAATTTTGGAACACCGCCTTTGTTCCACTGCTAGTACTGCCAACTTCAAATCATATAACCAGCAATTCTTGAGCGGAGGATTTACTTGGACTCTAATTGTGAAAATGTCGGAAGACGTTTCGACGAGGTTGACCCTATACCGAGATAATATAAAGAACAGGCAATCTCTGTCCGCGCCGGATAACGCACGATGCGAATAAAGTAGCGTTTCATCTTACTAAATTACTCGCTGCGTTACACTTGGCTTCATCGACGAAACCGGTTGCGCGATCTAAGCAAGAGTTCGCGATGAAAAACTTGTACCATTTCAAGTCCTTTCGATAAGTCCAGTTCTTTCAATTTTGATAATTGGTTGGATTACACGTTAATTAAATGCGATTAAGTCGATTAGATTGCAAAGTTAGTCGGTAAGTCGAAAATTGCTGGATAATTGTCGCTTTTGATAAATGACGATGACTCATTATTTGTGCGTTAAGAAAATGATATTGCCTATCCAGAATCCGTGTAGTGATACTAAGAAACTCGGAAGTTAGGATTAAGACGTAAATTTCATTATATTCCATTCTTGTTAGTGAATGTTGTTTGTTTATTTATAAGTCAAAAAATATTTATGTTAATAGACCAACAGTTGATATTCTGTAGGCAACAAGGTCAAAGTTTGCGTTACTAGGGAAAATTTTATTCCTTTAAATTTGTCGTCCTTCCCTAATGCTGATAATTTCACCAAAATTTTAATTCTGTAACTAGAATTAGTTAATTAATCTAACCGTAGCAATTCTGCCTCATCTTAGATATCTACAATAGATTAATCATAATTGCCCCACATCTGTAACAGAATTTGACCGTCCCTAACTTGATTTCAAAGTTTGGTTATCTCCATCAGATTCGAATTAGCGGGTGTTCACAATTGAATTCGGCTTCCTTGATGCAGGGACTGTGTTTACATTTGAATTCTTCCTTCATTAAGTAACCGTTGCGGGAAAAGTCGAATCGATATATCGAATTTGGAAAAGCGCCATGAAATGTGGCGCCCGGTGGCTCCGATTGGATAACGATCTTTGATACAGCTCGTTTCACGTTTCGCCGCGTGATTACGAAAACGTCAGGCGCAAGCGCGCTTCGCGAGCGACATTCTCCAGCGGTCTCCTTTGTTCGTAATCCTATCGATTTGTGTAATCTGTTCTTGGTGTTCGTGAAGGTGGGTTGGGATAGGCCTCCCCTCGACCAGTGACGTCACTGGGACATACATCAAATCGTTATCAGTTCGCCCGGCTTTCCTTTCTCCGAGAACAGGGGTTGAGACGGAGAGAGCTGGATAGAGGCAGGGAAAGAGACGGAGGCGCATAGAGCGAGACGGTAATTGCCGGAGCGAGCGTTCGATAGAAGAAGACAGGCCGGCCCCGAGGAACCGAGATCGTTGAAGAAGAATTCTTTAGCCCCTGCGTAAATTGGATTGCGCAGCCGAGATTTTGATTTATGCGCCCGCGGAAAATCCAGAAGAGAGTCGGGGTTCCTACTTTCCTTTTTTTTTTACGGAAAAGCCCCCGGTCCGCCATTTTAACCGTGCCCGATATAAATCAAACTTTTTGTCCCGCAGATACCGACGGATCTGTTTAATATACTACGCCTTATTTCTTTTCGCCGTGGCGTCGAAAATAATTGCACGTTGGGGCAAAATTTATCGCCGACGCGCAAATTCGTAAATATATCATCGAAGGCGTCGCGGCGTCGGCGGCCTTTGCCACGGTACTGTCCGGACGAGTCGCCCTTCCGGATCCAAACGCAGCAATGCTAATTCGGCAGTTCCACCAATTCATCGTTCGCGACGGTTCTGGATCGCGAATGGGATTACATTCACGAAGGAAGCATCGAATCGGTGGTATCGCCCACTCGAGGTGTCCCTCTGTGCAACGACGGCTTTCTCGAATCCCTCCGTTTGGTGTCACAAAGCCTTGGCGGTACTCGGCCGGGGGATGGGGGTGGGCAGGGTAGGTAATTTTATTGCAATGGATCGAATCAGCAAAGCGAGTGCAAAAGAAGGAAGAGCGGACAGATAAAGCAAGAGGGAGAGAAGAGTGCTGTCAATGCCGGGCCGAAAGTTGCGGTGGGTGAGGACGTCGTTGGCGAAGGAAAGGGATGGTATCTGACGAGATAAGGGCGCAATCTCTGGCTCCGGGGTCGTGGAGGTGGAAGCGAACCAGGGAGAGCACCCGGAGGACGAGGAGGAAGAGTCGGCGAAGAGCAGTAGATGGCGCAGAAGGTGGTAGTGGAGCAGGGCTGCTGAACAGGGTTGAGTGGTTGCCAGGTAACGACGAGAAGGGTGCAGTATAGATCGCTATCCGGCCACCTCCTGAGGGCGGGCTGCTCCGCAAGATGGCTTTATTACCCTCGGAGAGGAGTCGGCGATGTTGCTGTGCAGTAACTTGGTACTTGCTGTAGGAAATGACTTCGGCGTCGCAACCCTCCTCTGGCGCTTCTCCCCCTACCCCCGGCGTCGCGCCACGCCACCGTCGGGATTTATCGTTTCGCTAATACAGCACGATCCGGAAATGCAGTTTCGAAACACCGCCGTCTTGGTCACGGCTCCCAGGCTTGAGTGTAACTTCGTAACACTATCCCGTGCGTCCCTCCCCATCCCCCCTTCCCCCCCGACGACACCAGGCTGGCGTTACGAGTGCATGGGCTCTTATCGAAAAGAGGATTCCCGACGATTCGAATCTTAACTGAAATTACTGCGTCCAGATCTTGAGCCGGTCTTTCGTTGAGGAAGTAAGACGAATAATGGCGCGAACGCTGTTTTCCGTCCCATTGGGAAGACGTACCGCGCTACGTCGCGAATCATATGCTCGAATTTGAATCTTATCGGGTCCCCGTAGCCAGCTGCTACGGCATCGGGAATGTTTCATTTATTACGTTAGAAAACTGTGAAATATGCGCGCGCGGCAACGCCAGAATCGAAGTAACGCAAACTCTCTTCCCCTCTCCTACCCCCCGTGGCATCTTGTATTGGGATTTGCGTTATCTTCGAAAGTAGCAGTTTCGTCGAGGAACATTATTATTATTACGAACAGAAGTTGTAGCTGCGCTAGGACTTGAATAACTTTGCCGGTGATTCTCGCCGCAAACTCCCGTACCTCTCCTCTTCCCCGTTTGCCGCGCGCTCGCCCGCAGTTCCTCCAACAAATTCCGAAAGGCGCAACTTGGCGCAACACCGGAGATGGAGCCCCAGACGTAATTTCCGGTTTTCGGTAGCGAGAAGCGGGGCCGGCAGTACGTTAGCCAAACCAAAAGACGATCGCTCACGCTGCCGCAGATAACGAGATCTAAGTTAGCTTCGCAGTCATCACCCGCCGCATCTTAGCGCGCCGAGGGAAGCGTTTTATTGACGCACCGGTAAATTTGTTGCCTGTATTAAATCTTGCGAAATTGACGGTCGTTATGGTTCCAAACATTGTTCTGCGTTAGGATTTACCTTTGCATTTATTTTTGATCGGAACGAAGTTACTTTTCAATTTTACCCTCTCGGAAAAATGGCACTTACGAAATTTTGGGTAAAGACTTCTTCTACGTTTATCTTTTTAAGTTTTCTTTTAAATTCAACTGTTAGGAAGTTGAAGAAGTTCCTACTATTTTCCAACAGATGGCACTACCAGAACTGCGTGTAGCTTAACTTGGTAACATATTTATAAGTGTTATATGGAAGCTTGAAATTCTTGGTATATCATTTTACCAGAATGTAAACAACATTGTGTTTTATAGTATTAACTGTTTAGCATTTAATGCCTAAAAAAAGTTTTTGGGGGGAATTTTGTCTAGGGCGTCCTTGCTCTATCGAAAACAACATATAGATATTAGCTTCGACGATTTAAAAATAACGATTTCGTTATTGAAGATAAAGAACACCTTGGTGCACCTAAAAAGTTTGAAGAAACGTTGTAACCACTATTTCATGAAGACTTATGTCAGACGATAGATAAACTTCCAGCAATGTTGATGACACAACAGTTCCAAAATATTTAAAACAATTGGAAATGATTCAAACCCAAGGAAATCGGGTATCATACGAGTTGAAGCCGGGAGAATCTATCTCCTTAGGTGCACCTAAAATTTATTATAGGAACATTACACTGATGATTATAATAAACCGTAATATTAATGCTTTTAATAGATAAAGCAATTCCGGTTAAGGAGTAAATCGAAGCAAACTGTTCTACATCTAGTTAGGTACCGGGTACTTAAGGCAGACGGCGCGATTGCCTAGACGGTTGCTTTTATATCATCGGATCATACGCGAGCGTGATCATGCCCGGCACTGGCTAATGCCATATTGGGGTAAACAGGTGGGTTGGCCGGTAGATACGAGGCTCGTATGAAATTTTTTACGGGTATTCCAGATGTAAAGATAGTCATTTCGCGGTTTTCACCGGTTGGTACTCGGCGTTATAAGAAGGCAGGAGGAAGAGGAAACTGAGCTACGTGCCGGCGGCCAAAGGTATATCGGCTCCCATCTCCCCGATGCCATCGTATTACACTTTTTTTTACATTATTTCAACACCTCGGCCGGGAAAACGTTATTACGGAAATGCGCGCGCGCGATGATTTATGGCGATCGTCGGAGCGGCATCGCGCCATTAATCAGAAGTGAACGAGTCGAAAAGTGCAGCACGCGCTGGGCACCGGCCAAATAAATTATCAACCTTGGGACGGGATTGAATTTGTTAGGAAATTCGACGTATTAGGAAAAAATTCGATCGTTGCGGGGTTAAGGAGAGGGAGAGAGAGAGAAAAAATCGAAGGGGACGTCCAGTTTAAAGCGATCTAAACTGAAGTATGACGACGGCGCGTGCCGGGAGGGAATAATAGGTTATGGGCCCCGGTGCGTATGGGCGTTGCGCGATCGTCCGATGATGGATGTTTAAATTTTGAATAACCCCTTTAGGTGGCGGGGTGCAGTATGAAATACCGCGCAGTTTGGATTACGAAAAGTCTGCTCTGGTTGGGTTTTTTAAGTTTTTCGTGTGAGAAAAAGTTGCCTCACCACGTTTCGTTTCAATTATAAGGGAAAATATTTAGCCGACTTATACCAGGAATTCATCTGGAAGTTAAAATTTTATTCGGGATACTTAAGGTTAAATAAATACATAGATTAGAACATTTCCTATCTTGAAAAGTTAATGAGGTACCTGAAGTTGCAGCGAGTTACCGGTTTATTAACCAATCGAACCAATCAGTTATAAAAAGAAAGAAAGAGAAATAAAGATATTTAATTAATAAGAAAACTCGCCGCGGCGTGAAGTTGCTGATGTGACGTTAACTGCGCGCGCATCCGCGCCAAATACGAACGTAAATTTGAAATTAATCATTCAATTGGATACATTTTTAATAAAAAAGTTCTAATAAATAAAAATATTCATTGTGATTGGTAAAAATATATCATACGCAGCGTTCGACATTATTATTGATCTAATTAGATTTTAAGTATATTTTTGCATCTAATAAGTGACATCAGGTTCTAAATTGGACGTATTAAACGTTACACTTTTCCTTAATGTATAAAATCAATACCAACGTGCGATATCTGAAAAGATATCGAATTTTGTTCTATCGTGAATTCTCATGAGTATCAAGTATGATGTTATAACGTCACTGTCTTTTGATCCATTGAAATGATAAAAAGGGGCGGGTGACAAGCGCGCAGCGTTTTATATATCAACGCGTCCGCTGTCAGTAAAGTTTTTGCTTTTGTTTAGGAGGTTTCAAATGCTCATTGGACGCGCTTCAACACGGCTCAATACAAAATTATTCTTATCCTTTTATTAACAAATAAATTTAATTCTTTTAACAAATAAAACGAAATGAAATATTTCCGCGAACTCCAGTTTTATAACTAGATAAGGAGCTATTGAAACAAAAATAAAAACAATAACAACGATTGTTATTGTTTTTGTTTTGTTTACTTGACCTTTCGTGTTGTCAAACAATGTTTGTTTACGTTTTTGATTCGAAAAACGTTTTATTTTTCAGTTCTATGAATATTTTGGTGTTTTTTATTAAGTTTCTAGTACAAAAAAGAGGAGAATTGATAGAGTTAAAGTAGAAAAAAGTAAAAGTTAATTGAAATTAACTGATTTTATGTTTGCCAGTGGAGCGTAGGTAAGCATATTGATTCTTTCGTGTACCAAGTGTGGAAACCATTCACACGGGACGGGTAGTCCCTTTTCTAAAGTTTAAATCAAAAAGGGTTGTCGCGGATCACATTACTTATTTATGAACTCATCAATTTGTTAGCATCAATGTATTTAGTAGCAATGCCTTGCCCCCGAGCCGTACCTCATAAAGACCTTAGAAGCGTACCGGATGTGGGAGTTTATCTAAATTGAAGAAGCTTTATGCTTGAAATCGATTCGCTGATAATATCGCGCTCAACTTCTATAGGCCATATCTTTAGAACCCATTTCTCCATTTCAATGAAAATGCAAAAGTTGTTTTACAACCATTATAATTATTCATATTATTTTGCTCGATGCCATTGCGGCTGTATTAAAATTTATGGCGATCATTTTTTACGGCGGCATATTTTATCGGAGATTTATTGAATTTTTCGTTTTGAAAATTATTGACTATAGCGGAGGAATTTGTTGGGTTTAAATTTCATTGCTTTACCGTCAATTGGGTAAATGTTATTATTAAATTATTCTGATCAATATGCATGAGTAAAAATAAAGGGTTTTTGTGTTGAAGAATGTGAATTAACCATGTTTGTAAACATTTGGAAGGTCATGTAAGAAAAACAAATGACATGCTTTTGTTTATATTCCCAAGGGCGTAAAAATAAACTTTACAAAAAATATGCGTATAATATTTATCGATTTTCGGATATTCCACAGGAAAAAATATAAGTACTAAATTTGTATATGTTAGCTAATATATTTTAATTTTACATTGAAAATCTGTTATTTTAATATATAATATGTTATTTTAATATAATGTGTTTAAAAGATGACATAAATTAATTACAACATACAAACTGTCAAAACAAACATTTCATTAGGTACAAGTACCTTAGTAAAAGTGAAAGATAAATGGTCATATGGAAAAAATCCATGGATATGTTTTTCCTTAATTCATATATGGTCATATATGGTCGATATATGGCAATAATTGATATAATCTAGCCATATAAGCTAATAATTTTCTTATATGGGAATCAATTATTTCCATATATCGACTATGTATGGACTTATATGGATTAAAGAAAAACATATATGACCATATATGAATTAAGGAAAAACATATATGACCATATATCGATTAAAGAAAAACAAATATGTCCATATATAAATATTTTATTTCCTAATATGAAATTGATAAAACTTGTATGGACCATATAATGCCATATATGGAATAAAGAAAAATATATATGACCATATATGGATTAAAGAAAAACAAATATATATAAATATTTTATTTCCTTATATGAAATTGTTAAAATATATATGGACCATTTTTACTAGGGTATTTTTGAAACTAAATATATGTTGAACTAACAGCGAATTCATACATTTAATCCAGCATATTAAGATTAACATACATAATATATACATTGATTATACATAATTGAACATAAAAATATGTAAATTTAGTACACACATTTTTTCCCATGTAAACACAAAACAATAACAAAGTTTGTTTACAATCTACTCTTCAAAAATATTTTCCCTCTCAATATTCAACCTTTCTCCTTGAAAAATATTAACAAAACTGCTTCATTTACAAAATACAATGACTAAAAAGAGAGAAAAAAAAGAAAAATAGTGTCCCGATGTCGAGCGCTTTTTGAAATGTGTCACATTCACGCACTGAATGGACCTTCCTTAAAAGCGATCGCTATCAGTTCATTTGCTATTTTAAGGCGCTTTTCGTTTACAAGGGGTTTCAAATTAGCAAAACGTGTGGCATTGTTGGGTAGAGTAAGTAGTGAGGTGGCATGGGGGGGGAGACGTAACGCAAGAATAACCGCGTCGAGGACCGTCTTTTCGTATGCGACCGAAAGGCCATCGAAGGAACGTCGCTTAATGCGCGCTCACACGCGCGCGCTTCGCCCGCAATTTATTCACGATCGCAGTTCGAGATCGAAGGAGGGCCCTTCAATGTCGCGGAATAAAAGTATCGCCGTGTGGGGGCACAATGGCCCCGGCCGAAACGCGCGCGAGGCACCCTCTATCGGCGCACCGATAAGTGCCGGCGCGCACGGTGTTTGTTGCCACTTTACTCACAGTTCGGCAGTCACGAACCGCGTTTAATGGACAGACGCAGAACCACGGAACCGCATTGCCGAAACGTTACCGGGGGCTCCATTCGAATAAATAGCACTTCGTCATCGCTCTTTGACGCGCCACTTGGCCAGTTTATTGTTGCGCGACATGGGAAATGAACATCCTCGGGTGTCGACCCGTTTCATTAAGCAGATAATGAGGCCGAGATGAGACGGTTTTGACGAGTCAAATGGCGCGGTTTAGGAATCATTTGTAACGTTTGACTATTCATTTGTAATGGTTCCGATAGTTAACGGCACTGAGGGAAAGTGTGTATTAAGTTATGGCACTGTTAATATTAGAAAATGTCATCATTAGTTTTAGACGTGGGGGTAAATGTAGATTGTAATACTATTTGCGATATTAGTGTTAGTATTTAAATAGTCTTAGGGGAAAAGTTCAACTGAAAAATGTTGAGAAATGCTAAGAATTGCTAAAAAATGCTACAAAATACTGAGAATTGCTGAAAAACTCTGGAAAACTGAGGAAAAGTTTATGATAACTATAATGTTAGTTTTTACTCTCATAATTTTTGCTCAAAGTAAGAATTTAAAGGACAAATTGAAGACCCTAAACAAAAATACTTCTAAGAAACTATAAATAAACACCGGACTTCAAGAACGTAACGTTTTTAACATTAAGAATATAGAAGAACAATGTTTGTAAACAAGAAAGGTCAAACTAACGAAACAAAAACAATAATATTGTTTGTTTACATCCAAAGGACACCGAAATGGATGTAAATACAAAACAAAAGCGAGCTTTGTTTACATTTTGTATTTTGGAAATCTCTCCTCCTCCATTACCGTGAATAAACGTCCGATTTCCAAGCGCGCCATACATTATTCATGAAAACGAACTCGAATAAATAATATCGTCCAATCCAAACAAATTGAACCCATTATCTACTTCTTAAAAGTCATATTTGAAGAGGCACGTGCTTCCTCGGACCATTGTATATTGCTATAAATTCGGGGATTAGATTTAATATAAGGAATTAGGGTGACTATTTTTTTTTCGCCTTCGATAATGACGCACTTCTCGCTCCTGGACCTCGGAAGCCGCGTGAGAATCACGGAGCGAACCTCCTATGAATGGCGGGAGTGTTTGTTTTATGTCAGCGGATCAAATGGGATTTACAGATTTTAGTACCGATCCCGATATTATTAAAGGCTCTGTATCGCGGTTCTTCCCATGACGCGTGGACTGATACGATAATGAGATTGCGTTAAGCGTTCATTGAAATATTTACGTCTCGTAATTGCGTCCATTTCAGATATGCTTTTTCCATATATCTTGGCGAGTCGTACGAAAAGCTGTCTTATTTTTAAAATGTGCAATTCTAGTAACAAATGAAGCATATATGGGCCATATATAGTCCATATGTGGTCCATACATAGTCCATTATGATCCATGTATAGTACACATATAGTCCATATGTGGTCCATATATAGTCCATTATGATCTATGTATAGTCCACATATAGTCCATATACGGTCCACATATAGTCCACATATGGTCCACATATAGTTCACTATAGTCCATATATGGTCCATATGTTTTAACAATTTCATGTAAGGGAATAAAATTTCATATATAGACATATATGGCTAGAATATTACATCAATTATTGACCATATTTATGAAATTGTTAAAACATATGGTCCATATATGGACCATATATGTTTCATTTTTACTAGGAAATTGAAAAATGAAAGTAAACAAACATTGTAAATGCTTAAAGGTCATCGTAGTAAGATAAATAAACAAACACAGTTTGTTTTTGTTTATGTTTATGTTCCACAAAAATGGAATTCACAATAATACAAAGGTCAAAACAAGGCATTGTAAACATATTGTACAATGCAAATTTCCCATCCTTCGGGCCTACAATTTTAACGATTAAATAATTGTGGAGAACGCTCACTCGGAGCGCGCTCAAACTCTGCATTTTAGCGAGCGATTTCGTAATGTAAGATAAATGGAATTGGCATCGGAATATTTAATGAATTGTGGTTAATTTATTACGGTGGGGCGGCTGTAAAAGCGTGTTCAACGTTTTGCAATTTTTGGCCGGCCCTCTCCGTCTCTCTCTCCCCCTTGTTGGGCTCTCTCTGCTTTTAATTAGATCACAAAAATGCAACGTAACGGATAACAAATTAGGTTCCAGCGGTCATCACTGCTCCGCGGTCACGAAGGGCAGGTGATACACGCGCATCCTGAATACTAATCAACTGAACCTTCGAGCACTTCAACCTGGCTCAGTCAATGCGCTTATCATCGCCGGTACGCTATTTTATCAATCGTTTTAATCGTCAAATATATTTATTAAGCGGCCGTGCAAAAAGTAATCGATAAATCGTGACGGTGTACTCGGAGAAATTTATCAGCGGAAAAGAAAAGATTAAGACAAATTACTAAGATTCAGGAAAATTACTGAAAAAATTACTGTTTTAGCTTGGTAATTGAATTATTGCTAAAAAGCAGAAGAAAAAACTAAAAGAAAAGGAAAATAATTATTAAGATTCACTTATAGTTATTTGGAGAAAAAATTACTGAGATTCAGCAAAATTACTGAAAAAATTACTGTTTTAGCTTGGTAATTGAATTATTGCTAAAAAGCAGGAGAAAAAACTAAAAGAAAAGGAAAATAATTATTAAGATTCACTTATAGTTATTTGGAGAAAAAATTACTGAGATTCAGGAAAATTACTGAAAAAATTCCAATTTAACTTGGTGATTGAATTGCTGCTAAAAAGCAGGAAAAAAACTAAGAGAAAAAGAAAATAATTATTTAGATTCATTTATCAAATATTTGGAGACAAAATTACTAAAATTCAGGAAAATTACTGAAAAAATTCCAATTTAACTTGGTAATTGAATTGCTGCTAAAAAGCAGGAGAAAAAGACTAAAAGAAAAATAAATTGTTATTGAGATTCATTTGTGAGATATTTGGAGAAAAAATTACTGAGATTCAGGAAAATTACTGAAAAAATTCCAATTTAACTTGGTAATTGAATTGCTGCTAAAAAACAGAAGAAAAAACTGAAAGAAAAAGAAAATCATTTTTTAGATTCACTTATCAGATATTTGGAGAAACATTCATTATTTTGGTGAAAAATTAAAACATTGAAATTCACGTAAATGTTATTAATATATTTCAAGCCAAAAGTATCGCAAGGAGTAAAACGTCCTTTACGTATATTAATTGCGACGCCCTTTTTTCAATCATACATTAACATGAAATTATAATTAAATTGGGCTTTGGATATCGCCCGAAATGATACACAGGAAACAGATGCTCGGTCAAAGAAACTTCGCGTGATGATTATGAAGAGATTATAATTTTGGGAACGTCCGAAACTGTTCCAAGTGTTTGCGTTGCCGGCACACCTTACCATTTACCATAACTGTCGATATGAGAGATATGCTTTAAAAAAATTTTTTTTACTACATAAGAATACGGTACTAAAAGGGTGGTTGCATTCCGTGTGATTATGTCCTCGACTGGCGTAAATGAAATCAAGAAAATCCAAATTAATATAAAAATTTACCCGGGTAAAAATTTATTTATTTTTATATGGTATAGGTTCACCCTAGATATAAAATAAATTTTTGAAATTTTAGATTCTCGGGTTCGTGGTTCAATTCCTACCCATGAACAAAAATTTATATAGGTTGCCATATATGCAAGCATATATATGCTTCTGAAAACATACCCAAACATATATGTCTCTAATATAACATTTTTCCATGGGTACTGAGGACCTGAAATAATATTTTATTAATCTATATTATTTTCAAAATTTATTTTAATTACAAAAATTTGGAAACAGCAATAATTTCCTAATAATTGCTGATATAGAAATCACGTTCGTCATATCATTCAGATATGCCAAATCCACCGACGAAATACTCGGCGATTATACGAAATTGAAATAATTAAGGTACTTTCACACGTGTCAAGATTTGATAAGCATATGTAAGTATTCATGTGCGCAGGAAGTCAAACCAGCATTCAAGGGCGGTTAGCTTAGGGTTTGGTGGGATGCTGGTTATTTAATCTTTAATCCCGATACTCGAGGGTGACTTTGTTACCGATACTCTACTTCCCTTGACAGCTTACAAATCCTACCACCCTCCGTTGCGCGTTTCTGGGTGGGTGCCCCGTTATTATAATTTCGGCTATCGGTTCAAATTTATTTCCACTTTTGCGTTTCCCCAGGAATCTTAGTCACGTCTAAAGTGTGTCCAACTTAAAGCGTTATCACTTGCTCGGAAGTATATTTATTTATCAGAAATGACAATCGTAAATAATACTTATAAGTTTATGCCAAGAATTTTTATGCGCTGTAAGAAAAACTTGTCACGTTGTACTATATAAATGTACTTTTTTTTTATTTAATTAGGGTATTGATCATTATTTTGATATCACTTAAAGAGTCACTTATTCCACGAATAAGATATTTACAAGTATCTAGTTGTTTGTAAACAAACTTGTTTTTGTTTTTAATTTTGATTTAGCGTCCTTCAAAATGTAAACAAAATATTTTGTTTACTTTAAATGACCTTCTAAATGTTTACAAACATCATATTTTTCATTTTATTTCGCAGTTTTATGCGTTTAACTAAAATATCCGCTAAATCAAAGTATACTGAGAAAAAACAGCCATAGTTATTATTACTAAACATGCTATAGTTATAGTTCTCGATATTTAAATGGTATAGAAGTTAAATTAACTAAGGTCTATGGTTATTTTTCGCCAATACTAGAGAATTTTAGAATGCTAACATTAACATCTCACTATAGTAATTATAACTATGGTTAAAATAATTAGCTACTATAGTTGTTTCAACTATATAACTTAAAGAACAACAAACTATAGTTCCAGGTACTATAAAGTCTAGTAAACATAACTAATGTCTTTATTATTCCTGAAAAGTAACTATAGTACCCCAGTCCGCGAACCCTAGAATTTTCTCTCATTGTACCCAAAACACTTGCGCTTCGTCCCAACAAATATTATCGGGAATATTGGCCGAACTATCAATTCCAATATACCCGCGCGATTGAATTCAAGCCTTTCGCCCCCGGAGATCGTTTATTTTCTGGTCTTACGCCGGGACTCGTCTTCCATTGGTAAAAATTAATAGACAGTTACACACGAGCCAAGGCAGAAGTGCGATAGCCGGCGGGCCGAGGTGCACCTAAATAACAGCTCGGGTCGCGTCGCTAGGATGTTATTATCACGTGAGTTGTGATACACGAATGACACAGGTGCAAGATTTATAATACCCGCCGCGCGCGCTCTCTCTGTGATTAGGTCTTACTTTGTGCCCGGGAACATTTGCATACGCGCGCAAGGTGTAAAAAACCCACCGCGCAATTTGGCCCTCCCCCCTCCAACTTTTGTTGGGAGTGGGCAAAAAGCGACACCTAACGGAACCAAAGGGATGCGATAATGCCGGGCAATAATTATCGGCCGGGCGTCGCACGCCCGGAGCGACCTCTCACCGACGCACCGATAATTAGCGCGACGTCACTTTTGCCGATGGCCTTTGCAATTCGTTAATCCCGAACGTACGTTGCAAGTTCTTGCTACAGTGACAAGCTTAATTTGGGATGTCCGAGTGGCGCAAATAAAAGACGTGCGGCATATTGGCCCCGGCGCGCGTCGGTCATAAGGGGGATGGCGCGCCTCGGGGCGCGGGACCCCCCCATGGGAACATTTCACACCGGTAACCACCGGGCGCGCGACCCTTCCCGTTTTACCCTCGAAACTTTAACTATAACAAGTCGATTTAGTTAAGGATGGTTTAACCGGCGATACATTGCCGGCGGATTTATGTACTCGTAAATCGTTAATCCATTGACTGATTTTACTTGATCCAAGCGGATGTTCCGTTTTGAAACAAATATTCGTGATTGTGCGAAATATTGGGTAAAATCTTCCGGAGGTAGGGGGAGGATTAGATGATTACCATTAAAATGTCGTTGGATTTGCATTAACATAGTTTATACAAAGTCATTAATCTTGGATATATAACTGGGAGTGCATTAATTACCATTAGATATGATAAGCATATGTTTAGTTCTTAGTTGTTGGACGAATATTTAGTTTTAAGTTGGTAAAATAGTATTTATTTATATGGTTATAAGCGTTTCCCTGTTAAAAAAATTTGGCTGGGATCCTACATAGGAATTTGACATCGGAAATTAGTTGATATCCTAGGTAGGTTCCTAGATAGGTTCCTAGGTAGGTTTCTAGATAGGTTCCTAAATAGGTTCCTAAGTAGGTTCCTAGGTAGTTATAGGATCTTACCTAGTTTCCCAGCTGGGGTCCTAGGTCGGAATTTAGGATTAGATATCAAATACTTTTCGATTTAAGACCCCAACTAGGAAACTAGGCAAGTTCCTATAACTACCTAGGAACCTACCTAGGAAACTGGCTGATTTCCATTGCCAAATTCCTATGTAGAATCCCAGCTAAATTTTTTTAACAGAATTAGTTTTATGTTCGAAAGTAATAGCAATATTTGGTAAGCATTCAGAACAATGCCATCATTGAAATTAATTTGGAAACATCCCTTGTGGAAAAGAATGGAATGGAAAATGTTGGAAAAAGCTGAAAAATGCTGAAAAACTGATAAAGTGAGGAATTTTCGAAAGCTTAACAATTACTCTATAAATATTTCCTTTAAGGATTGTAAACGAAATTTTAATCTGAAATTTATAAACAAAATATGGGCAAAACGACGCGAAGATTTAACTCGAATTTCTTCAACTGTTTCAAAAGTGGTTTCTTCTCCGGCACTATTTAATGGCGCACAATCTGCAAAACATATGCAAAGATGGCTTATGAAAGGTACCGGCACCTCTTGCGTAACACTCGGCATTCGTTACCTTAAGGCTATTTTGCAAAGCGCGGCCGGTGTTTTTATTAATTAAAGGTTAGAAGGGAATTCGAGGGAGAAAAGAAGGAGTTGCGCTTCGCATGAACTGAAATGATCAGTTGTATACTCGTTCACTTTGTTTTACGCTTTATTTCTTTTTATTTACTTCACTATTTCGTCTTTGACTTTTTGACCGGAGTTCCGAGATGAAGATACCAGGAGGGGGCGGGGTTAAGGCGTAATAAATAAATCGCCTTAGTAAACCGCAAGGTGATAGGTAACGTGCTCATGCTCCCAACCGAGTATCATCCAGGTGTGCAATAACTTATTATTCGCACCTACTATTGGTACATATTTCAATAGACGAACATGTAATAATAAACAAATATATTTAGATACGAAATAAACAAATATATTATAGAAGTTTAGCGTCCGATTTTTAGCCAACTATTAAGGACAATAGATGGAGAGCTCTATAAATATTGCAATCAAAATGGACGAAACATATTAATATTTATGTTATTTTCCATAAATATTTCAGAATTATTTGTTATTATTAGGTATTTAAGGTTTCACTAATAAATCTCAAAAAGCTTGCATCATAAACGCACCAATTGAACATAGAAATATAAAAGTGGTTGCCTAAAAAAAAAAAAAAAATAATTAGGTTACATTATAATTAAGAGTAGCGCGCTGATATCCGATTGTTGATTAGTGAAGCGATGCGAATTCATGGCAGGCTACATTTTGACGCCCTTTTCAAAAGATCTCGGGAGATCGGCACGTGTCGGTCGCACCCCTGGACTCGACTGCGTCGACGGGAATCCGCTGACCCTAACCTAACCTGGATTATTGCGCGCGTGAATTATCGTCAAGTCAGTGGGCGACAACAGGGAAGTCACTGTTATGGGATCAAGTAGAATATTTGTTTAGGCACGTTTGATCGTGTGGCCCGTGCCATTGAAATCATTTGGCCTCCTCAGAATCACGAACGCGCGCTCTTTTGTACCTTCGTCATCGCGTGTTTGTTTTTCAATGTCATTATGACAGGTTAACTAGACTCAAATAACGACTAGGACCGATGTGTTATCGTTGCGATAAAATAAATAATCATTGTTGATTCGGAGCTACGACCCGAATTGATACGTTTCAATGATATTGAGTTTGCTATTGGGAGAGGTCAAGTGATGTCTTTAGTTGTTTGTGGTTAAGGGTCGGCTCATTGATCATTCGCTTGATCATTGTTAATGGTGTGATAATGATAACAATAATAATTAGATGTGTAATTAGAATTAAGTGAAATTATTTGTACTACTATTTAATTATTATTCGGATATAGTATTAATACTGATAATATTTTAGGTATTAAGTTTGCAAGAAAAGTATTTAGTTCTCTTATTTTGACTAACTTAGAATAATTTCTAAAAGCAAGATATATTCCAGAATATTCTAAAAATATGGTACATTTCTGGAATATTAAAAAAACATGAATGTTCCAAGTATATACTAGGAATATTTCTAAAGCCGGACATTAGAATCTTTGGGTATATTGAGAATATTTCCAGAATGTACCAAAAATATTCTTTGCTATTGGGGAATATAATAGTTTGACTGCAATATTCGTACAATATACTGTTTGGATATTGCTAAATATTATTTTCGAATATTATTCTTGGATCAAGATGGGATTTGTCTTAATTGCTCTCCGAAGTTAACAGTAAATGATGTTAAAAGTTACATATTCTTTGCTCAAGAGCAATATTCCAAGATTATAATATTATTTAAATATTGACGAAAAATATTGCAATATCTTTGTAGAAAAGAGTGCTAAAAAATGCTGAAAAATACTAAAAAATTACTAAAATTGGAAATTTTCAGCATTTTTCAGCATTCCTTTTCACAAGGGTAATATAACTATTATATTCAATATTCGCAAATAATTCATACAAGATTGAATGAACTAGAAATCCGCCATTAACAATTCATTGCACAGTACAATTCGTAATTAATTTGCCGTTAATGAATGGAAGAAAGAGATGGTTTCTTGGAATTAATTGCGTCGCACGGTAGCCGATTTCCCACAAAACTTGATCGTCTTTACGTAATTCCGTGACTTAACGTTTGGCGCACGATGTTGCCGACGGCCGATGAGAGGACGGGTTCCCATATCAAGCATGCAAAGCTTGATGTATCGATGCTTTATGACAGTTCGGAGTCTGTATACACACCGCCCACCAATGAAAAGGGCAAACTAATGCTATTCTGTAACGCCAAAGTCACCCCAATGGTCGGATTAGTTTCTGATAGCGTCGCGTGAACCGCCCGGTACTCGCAGTTCGCTTTGCCGGAAAAATCTGCATCGACGAACGTATGCTCGACTCAATGGCAAATTAATTATTATTCATTGTCATAAGAATGATTGATCCTGTCTGTCCATTGATCCGGTGGTTTATTATTTATAGTTTTAGTCGAATAATGTATTTCATTGTAAAAGTTGCGTGCATCAATTGTGGCTTCGATAAATTTCCGGGGAATGAAATTCTTATGAATATTAATATAAATTAGTATTAGAATAAACATTTTTTGTTAAAAAAGAAGGGAGAAAAATTAAACTCAAAATTTTGATTAGGTTTGAATTTCTTAAATTAAAAAATGACAAAGAATTCTCTTCATATGAGTGCATACTTTATTAGTTTAAGAGTGTATAAGTTGGAACATGTCACCTGATAGCAAGAAATATTCCAAAATATTTCAAACAATTTATTGTACAATATTCCTATGTTTAACTCTGGAAATATTTATGGAACATTTCTGGAATATTATAAAGAACATGAATCTCTCGAGAATATACTAGGAATACTTCTGGAGTCGAACATTAGAATGTTTCTTTGGCATATTCAGAATATTTTTAGAATATACCAAAAGTATTCTTTGTTATTAGGGAATAAGTAAAATATATTTATATAAAATTATTCATTACTGTAATGATGAATTACTTTATCTATCTTGAAAACAAAAAAGACTTTACTTAGAGCGATAAAGTTTAATCTATATTTATAAATTATACATTATTCAAATGGGATTTTCTACACATTTATTGCAATAAATACTTTATTTTAGAGTTAGTTTCATATTTTATCGAAAGTATATTCTTAATTTGTATTTCGATTCCTACTTATTATTATAGAAAATTGACTTATCCATTTTTCTAACATATCCTCTCAATCACTAAAGAACCATCTCGTTTATTTAACCAGAGTTCTGGTTATCACAATAATTAGACCATGTTCCAAAATTGACTGGCATTATTGTACACCTTCTGGCTAATTAAAATTTATATATTTGTCTCATTAACGCAGTACTAGCAGTCAATTTTGGAACACGCCATCCTCCAAAAAAAAAAGAGAAAATATTCGGATTCTTTCGGAAAATCAATCAATAGTTGACAAAGTGTCCCTTATCATTCTCAAATTCGTAAACCGTCTGCCGCCGCAGAAGCTTTCGACATTTCTCAAGCGTACCTTATCAGCCAACTGCCTCGGTACACAATGTCAATATTGTCCGCCATTGTTTATCAATTTGAATATGACCGCGGCTAAAGTTAAGGACAGTTTTCAGTTCGATTTCAACTAATAGCCCGAATCGCACGGGGGCTTGGGGCTCCCCGCCAATATCTCAATATCGTTATCTCCCGTCAAAGCGACAGGACACTGACAAGCCACTGCCTTCGAAGGATCGTTACTCCCGCGGTATCTCGGCTATGATCTAACCGCGTACGAAAGAAAGAGATGCCGAGCATAACCCTTCCATTCGACTCGACCTCTCTTCCCCCCCACCACCTCTTTTTCTGCATCTCCTCATTTTTCGTATTCAATTGCAAAGAAGTATATTCGAAATGGAATCATCGATCGATAGTCGATCGGCTTGTAAGGGACCTTTCAATCATGTGACACCCATCGGCTAAAGGGGTTCCTCTTATTTCAAACGAGTCAGTCCGGTTCAACCCGAGCGGATACGATGTTATCAATGATACATGAGAAGTGACTACTTACTTGTTTAGCTTAGATCCCAGGCTCATTTCGTTCAAAAACTTGCGTGTCATTAACGAGCGACTAACGAAAAACTAACTGCCCTCGTTATTGTCGCTTTAAATGTTTCCGTCTAACTCTCGAGCCCGGGTCCATAATGATTTATGGCACCCGGAGTTAAATGTCCGAATGACCCACGACATCATTACCGAATCAACTGTAACATCTCACAGATTTCATCTCGCATTGTCATTGTGTACCCAATTAATTTTCCCTGTCGACTTGTAGACGACAATTTTTTTTTCTTCTTTCTCTCTTTCCTTTTTATTATTATTATCTCGGGTCGGGACATTTTTCTAAACGACAGTTAAAGATTCTGGTTGCGTACAAGTGACTCGAGGGGGGGGGGGGGG
>JABFPN010001320.1:0-30487 GCA_022817305.1 Leptoteleia sp. ZL-2020 | reverse complement strand
GAATATTTTTTTTAGTTACTTCAACCAAAATTATTTGTTATTGAAACAATAATTTGGTTATTTTAACTAAAGATTTTGGTCAGCTAAAAAAGAACCAAATTTTGGTTAACATTTTTCTCCGTGCATAACGTACATTTTTATGCAATATTATTAATCGATATTTATATAGCATTGTACGAAAAATATTATATTATTATATTATTAACGTAGAAAATAAGTTATGAGAAAGGTTCATGCCAAAGAATTGAATGTTATTGAGCATTAATTTATAATTAAAAATACTAACCAATTTGTGCGTTTAAAACGAAAAAAGATTGCAATTTTCAATTTATATGAAAGTGATTTTAATTTTATTCTAAGTAACAAGTGCCAAAGATAAAAAAAGTGTTCTTCCTTTAAATGCCAAAAACATTTCATTGAAAGATAAAAATATTACTAAAGAAATACAAATTTTATTTCGTCTTGCTTTCTTCATTTTTTGCTATAATTATTCGAACATAATGAGATTAATGTCGATGAAGCATTTATATTAAAATTTATAAACTTTCATAGAGATTTGTTCACATAGTGCCATATATAAAACTGGAATACTTGTAAGAACAATAGTCAAATGTTACATTTATTTGAATGGTTATCAATCGCAGATCTCGAGTCGTAGATTATTGTAAGACAAAAGGTTCATGACAATATTTACATGGAAAGACACTGATAGGTGTTTTGTTTCACAAGTGAATTCAACTTGCCTTACGTTGCCGCAGAAATGTAAAGCTTTACATATATCAAGCTGACAAAGAAGTGCATATAATTAATGTTACAAAATATTAAATTAACCGGAACGTTTTACTTCCAGTTTACAAATAGAATTGATAACTACAATTGATATTGAAAAGGCGATAATTACAATTGCGTAAACGTGGCTTAGTTATAAAATGTTTAAAGTGTAGAAAATAAATTGAACTAGATGTTCGTTTAGATAAATCACAGATACAAAATGATTACTGTTAAATATATAGCGCTCGGGGAGCAGCTGACGAAATGTGCCAAAGTTAAAGAAAGATATCAATTTTGAATTGTTTGTCTAAATGATTTCGTTGGATTTCATTTTCTCCTCGAGAGCAGCAATTGTAAAATTGCCCAATTATTTTTGTACGAGTTACGCAATATCAAAGCATAATTTGAAACGGTAATATGGTAATACCAATTAATTATAAAATTACCCCAGTGTTCCTAATTTTCAAACACTTTTATAGATGACTGCCTACAATATTTTACATTTTTAATGAACAAAGCATTAGCATTAATATTTAATTTGGAAGATTTTGGAGATTTTTTTCAGGATTCTAAATACTTTTAATATTGTTAAATATGTTAAACACTAATTAATGTTTTAACATTATACATTGATACATTTATAAGAACGAAATTCTCTTTTATTTCGTAAAATATTTGTGATTCACTTTAAATCTTGAACATTTCATAGATAGTTATGATGTATTGTAATTTGTAATTAAATACACGTGGATGCAACGAAACTTTGTCTCAATGGAGAAATCAAAAAAATAAGCTAGTCATAATGAATTACCACTTAATTCGAATAACAAAAAGAAATAGACTCATGCGCATTGGCAAATGCCAAAGTAAACTAGATAATAATATGTCTAGTATCTTATAGGGAGTACACACATGCATATATATATATATATATATATATTTGAATAAACAAATTGAAATATATGGTTAAATCAAAGTAAATCATTAATGATTGAGCTTATATTATAAAAAGTTATTTGTAAAATGATTCCTGAACTATTGACATATAATTTTTATTAATTCTTTATTTTTTGTTTGCATCAGCACTATTTCAGAATTTTTTTTAAGTTAAGAAACTCGTACACGTTTGTTGTACTTAATCAATCAGAAAAATCCATTATATCATAGATTTTATTATTATATAATTTATCATAATAAAATGATTTTTATTTGAACTCATAATAATACAAGACTTCAAGTTTGATGTGCATTGTGTTGCAGGAGCTTTTTTTAATTATAAAAAGTTTATTGATTGATAGACAATTTGCATTAATGATTTACTACGATTATTTGATGAGTGAAAATAGTCTAAAGCTATTGTAAAATAGCGATCAACATAATAATAATGACAGTGATTATATATAAATAAATATATTTTAAGTTATGTACAATATATATTTATATACATATATATATAGTATGCATACATTAACATAAATATATCTTCTCTTGCAAAATGTACCCGTTTGATTGTGACCATGAATAAATATAATTAATTTAATTATATCAAAAAACTTTTGCTTTTATTTTCCGATTCTAGTCAAGTAATCTTTTAGAGATAAAGGTCACAATCAAATGGCACTTTTAGTGTTGTATGTTAGTCTTCGACTTTTTACTTAGTCCTTCTTATATCTTCATAACTTTCCTCTAAGTATCTCGATAGAATTCTGGTCCTCTATACATAAATATATATATCTAAACTATATAAAATCATAAATTAAGTGCATAGTTGGAATATATCTGCTTTATTTATCAAATTTATTATTACACTCTTTTTCTAACGAAGCAAATTAATTTACTGACAACAGTCGATTAATTGGCCAACTATTCCATTGCACTTTATAATGGAGAATGCACATCTCAGTCTCACTTTTAAATTGCTTATTGATATCAAAGGTCATAAATAAGTGTCTAAATAATGATATTATTTATTATAGTTACAGAATATATGGTAATGTTATAGAAAGCTTGCAACACCTTCAACTTTGTGACCTTTGATGCTAGTAAGTACATTGTATCTATGTTAAAGAGATGCTTGATATCTGAAACTGTCTTCGAACGAACTTAATTTCCTATCTGTTTTGAGCAAAACAAAATGTACGTGCCATTTTCAAACGAGAATTGCCAAAACGAGTCTTCCAAATGTGACCAAATAACAATTTCCAGGGATAGAAATTATAAGACCACGACAAAGATAATTTGATGATAATATTTGTACATTGTACTTGTTGAATGAAGGATATAACGAATTGTTTTCCAATATTTGTACGAAATTCACAGCGTACTAACATGAAAGTTTCTGTTACAGATAAATGATTACTGAAAAATTCTTTTGATTCCTGATACCAAAAGTGCATCGAGACAGATATACATGTAAGAAGTGAGACACTGAATAATATGATCCACCATTTTATAAATTAAAATTCATGAATCGTGATAATCTTGAAAGCTTTTGTGTTATTGTTGGAGGAGTTTAAGAATATCTAATTTCATTTAATTGAAAGAAAAAGAAATCACAATCTGTATAAGTACAGTGACTAGTATGAAAAAGAAAAAAAAACGACATAATTTCGTCACAATTATTTTTTTGTAATTACCGAACAATTTTAAAAATGCGGTTTTAAATTTTGAAGATTAACACCTTACCAAATAAATTGAACTTGATTTTATCGAAATTTAATTTGCGAAACAATTGAATTTCATATTGAATTTAATATTGTACACAAAGTGTTTGAACTTTTATAATTTAATACTTCATTTTTTACAGTGCACCAATTATGTAAAACGATATTGTGAATAAATTTATTAATAATAATACTAATAACAATAAATGATTGAACAAGAGTTCCCTAATATGACTAGTCGAAGGGAGAAATAGTTCACAAGAATTTGACAGTGCAACTATTCTGAACAGAGTGAGATTGTAAATCATTTCAATAGGTATCAAGGGTTTCTTCGCTAATTTAATATTTACGAGTGTAGTTCTTTTGTTAATGGGCAAATATGAATTCAATAAAGAAAGGAATTTAATTCTTTAGATATTATTGCCTTGTTTTTATTTAATTAAAAAAATGCCAGTTCACTTACACTTTATAACTTTTTTTAAGATCTTTTTTCTGTTCATATTCTCTTTTATTTTGTTTTATTCTCGTTTAGTTTTCATTACTTCTCGCATTGTTAAATAATTTTTTACTAACCATGCTTTTTTCTTTTTCAGAACGTTTAAGGTGTAACAACTGTGACCGCCAGTTCAAATATGTCTTCTCGCTGATGTGCCATTTAGAACATGAGGAAATTTGTAAAGACTATTTATAAAGACTATTACAAGCAAATACATCAGTACTGACTTTGAGACAACTTTTATTATATCAAGCGTAGATGGATTGTATGTTTATGATAGACATTCAAATTCTATGTTCAAGTGTTCATATATTTCTTACAGGCATACGTATACTTTTCAGAAATGTATGTATACCTGTCAATTTTTTAAACATATAATATACCCAACTTCCAAGTAATTCGAAATCAATTTTAAAAAAAATTATATTGTAGAACATAAACACAACATAATCTATTTGTATTTAACTTTTAATTATCAGAGCAATAGTTATTAAAATATAAATTAAAAACGTGACATTTTGATAGGTGATATTCATCAATAACTTTTTTATCTTAAACTGGCCATATTCAGCGCCCGACGAGTTGTAAGTTAAAAAAGCTATTGAATCAAAATATCAAGTTTTTAATTTTTATTATAATAATTATTACTCTAATAAAAAAATACTAAATACGAAAAGATGCGTATTTATTTCAACATATATTTAACTTATACAACTTAACAAAGCAACTGATGTTGTAACAACAGAAATATTTTTCTCCTGGTATTTAGTAATGGTAAAAACGATAGAACAATCCAGGTAAAAATTTAGATATGCCCCATATATGTTTCATATCTGTTCTATGTATACCACATGTCTCTTTTAAATCTCAACGAACGAAATAATATTGGGGCGTTACTAAAAATTAGAAGATTAACTAAAATGTAATGTTTCTAAAAGTTCTTCTAATTAAATTATTTTTCCATTAAAAGTATACCATTATTTATGTTCCCATCCAAAATGAGTAACACTATCAAAAGTTCTTTCAAGTTGTAAATACATGTCATCCTTGTTGTAAACAAGGGATAAAAACTCAAATCCAGCAAAATGTCATTCTCCAAAATCAGCGGATTCATTTATCAGCACTGAAGATGACTTGAGTTTTTGTCTCATTGACATTCTGCATTGTCCACATGCGTACATTATTAATCTTAGTTCGCACCTCGTACGTTTTTTCTACTTCAGATGTTATAATTGTTCTGATTTGTTCCAGCAAGGTACTTAAAACCATTCCGTTGTGATGCCTGTGGTCGAAGATACAAGTGGAAAGCGTCCCTGCAGTATCACCAGCGTGACGAGTGTGGAAAGGAACCGAGCTTGCAGTGTCATTTCTGTTCTTACAAATCAAAAATTCGCTCTAACCTGGTACGCCACCAGAAAATTCATCAAGCCCAGCAAGCCAAACGGCAAATGCTGTTAAACAAAATGATGTATGAGTACAGTTGATAACTTTATTAACAAAATTTGTGTATTGTGATTTTCTAAACACTATTTGAGTTAATAACCATATTGTTAAAACGATGACGTTGAGGTATTGCCAACCCACGTTGAAGGATACATCTAAATGGCAGCTAGAGATGGGCAGGATGTAACTGGACATAAATTGAATAAAGGTTGGATAACGGCTGGATAATCGCTGGATTCTAGATTCTGCGCGTTTCCAGTCTTTTGAAACGGCTGGCAAAAATCAACCAGCTTATATACCAGTATTCCAGTAAGTGGCGCCATAATGGGAATTAGAATTTAATTTCAATTTTAATTTTTTTAGGTATTTTATAGAACTTACCTAACTTATCTACATCTGCACAATCCAGCTTCTTTTCTTAGTCAGCCCTTTCAAAAGATTGGAAACGCGTAGAAATCCAACCGTTATCCAGCCTTATGTCCAACCATTATCCAGCTGAACATCCAGCCGATCTTCAGCTGCCATTCAGCTATATTTTACCACACCGAAGTATCCGTTATTTGCTTAATTAATTTTTATTTCGGAACAATAATAATAATCATTAATACATTATTTGCAATTTATCTTGTTTTTTAACTAAATTGAATATAATAATTATCATATATCAATTAATAGTGAAAATGTTCTCCGAAAAAGCTTTGACAAACTCTAAAAGGAAGTTCACAGAAATATCCAAATTCGGACATGCAAAGTTTTTCAGTTGTTGGCAGAGGTTCATTTCCGTGAGGGCTGGATTATAAATTAATGCTTTTGTGATTTGCGTACCTTTCGCGTATATTCCACAGCGCAATGTCCTATTTTTAGTTGACATTTTTTACGGGTGCCTGGATTTTTTTGCACGAAGTTACAATTAAACATTTAACCAATGTAATATTAATGTCTCAATGAATTGTCAACAGTTTTAAGAGGGCACAATCAATTACATCATATCTACATCTCTCTTCGTCATCATCGGGCCAGTAATATTTTATTATCAATGCGAAGATTTATATAAATTAAAACTTATAACTATATGTAAGACCAAAGAAAGTTTAATTCTAATCATAGACAAAATGAAGAGTGCAGTTTTGTTATATTATGAGAATACCAATTATAGTATTCCAACCGCTTGTTGGGAGTAAATAGACCAATTGAAAACGACTGGGTGTTTACATATTGCCATAGACGAATCTAGACGAGCGAAAAAACTAATGCGTTGTACCGAAATTATAGAAATAAATAAAAAAAAAGAATCGATTCTTTTCATACACATGACTCGCTACCCGTATTTCATTGCACAAGTTAGTGTACATTGTATATTTTCAATAAATGCTAGCAAACGAAGGTTTCTTTCTCTGTAGTATGTCATTTGTATATAATATCCTTTGGACTTTACCTGCACTTGGTAGTTGTTTCTCGCATGCAGTATATTTGGTCCAATTTTTAACATTATCGTTTTGTTTCGCCCTTAGGTACGCTAAACTATGATGCCGACAGGCGATTCATCTGCTACGATTGCGGCAAGTCTTACAAATGGAAGGAGTCCTTGTTTAAGCACAAGAGAGTTGAGTGTGGCAAGGAACCACAATTCATCTGTTCAGTTTGCAGTCATCGTTTTATGCATAAACACCATTTAAGAAAGCATCTGAAAGCAATTCACCAACTTGTGATGGTCACAGATTCGGAGTGGAAGTGATGGCCTATGTAAAGTTATACATTTGTTACAGAATTTGGATATTTAAATGTCGCCAGTTGTTTTAAACATTTGTTTTATTGGCATAAATTTCATAATATAAATGACTGATGAGTAGGTTATTGTATTTATCTTTATAAAACATACCCATGTGAATACAAAGTGGCCAAATTATTGAAATAAACAATGTTTCTCGTGTAATATTTTTCACATTAATCTACATGCTTATTATATTATGATATTTAAATTAAATTGAATGTGTCTTGAATGCGTCGCTGCAGAAATATTTTTAAAATTTGATATTTAGTTATTGTTCTTTACTTGAGTTGCATATTTGTTCAGAAACAGTCCAATGTTTCATAAATTAGGAGAATTTTCAATGCATAAATTTTAACAATTCGATTATATGTAACAAAATTGTCATATTAGAATCTGATTAACGAACGTGGAATTTGTTAAGTTATAAAAGATTTAACAATTGTTATTTCGTTGAACTTAACAGTGCCCAACGAATCGTAAGTTCACAGATGGTCTAATATTGCAATTTGTTATAAATTAATTTGGATATATTCCATTTTTATTATTAATGTCCTAAAAAGCCCTCATTCTAAATATTTTTATGTTTATCAATGATGCTTTATTGAAGCTTTTAATAATAACATTAGCGTCACTTCATATTGTAAACACAATATTATTAATACGTACGGATATCAAAGGTTATTTAGTTCATCTGTCCCAGTTTTTGGATCTACAAGTATAAAAGTTGAATTCTTAGCTTGGTAAGTTAAGAAAAAATTATTGTCTAACAGTTTTACATAACAGTCCATTTAGTCACAAATTTTGTAACTTATTATTCTATAGATATTTGATATTGTATTATTTCACGCCAACGTTAATAATATATTCCTTGAAAAACACTTGTACATACTCCATATCAGCTTTATTGAACAATTCCCATCTAATCCTAATTACGGAGTTATCCAACTAGGCTGTTATGTCCCAAAATCACTTCTCACAAAATATTTGATAAAGATAAGCATCTTATTGTTTTTTATAACTACATAAACATATATGAGTTGCACTTTAATGATATATTATTGCACTTTAATGGTATATTATTTGCACTTTAATGGTATACGTTATTTAACTCTATTTTTTTTAGCTCTTCATGCATGGTTTACACATGATCATGCTTGATATTTCCAAGCAACAAACTTCTTTTATGATTTTCAACAATAAATCATTACAGTTAAAGTGGTTCTTTTAAAACATAAGTGATTTCGTCACTTTATCCTTCATTTGTACATTGTACAACAATCAATTGGTTAATTCATTCAATTTATTATTCTATTATCTTGGTTTAAGAGTATTCTATGGTGAATTGTTGACAAGCGATGTTACTAATCATTCATTTCAGTAATTTAATTTGTACACTCACAAATTTATTAAATTTATTAATCAGTATGTGTTTTGTTTTTCAGCTGATGAACCTGCTTTTCAGAATAGCCGTATAGAAGTCACCGGAAGCAAGAAACTGTATGTTTGTCCGAGGTGCAATGAGAAAACTTACAGCTGGAAGGTATCTTTAACCAGACATCTTCGCGAAGAGTGCGGAAAAGCTCCGAGGCATTGTTGCGAGTACTGCCAGAAGATGTTTAAGCAGAGAAGCAGTTTTCATCGACATCTCTATACTCAGCACAATATTTCATTAAAGAGGACCATGTACGATGGAACGTACTGCAATCCCCTGTACGTCGGTACCAAAGTCGAAGATACCAGCGTCGATTGAAGACATCATTGAAGAGACCTGAAGATTATTTTGACGATCGCCTTTTTTTGAAAGCGGAATTGATTCTTATAATCAAAGACGAAGACAATAATCTTGTGTAGCTTTAGACTTTAATTTCTTTTGATCGATTAATTAACTTACGAATCAATTTTCTTTGTAGTGTTTGAAAATCCGTTGTTTAATTTGTGTAATGTCTGAGAAGTAATAAGTTATTATGTTATTTTGAATTAGTTAATTGAAAAATTACTCCACTGAAGTTTATAAATTTATTCACGTAATGTTCGTTGATTAATTTTAACATTTAATTTAAAATTTCTATGAGTTTTAAAATCAGATTAATAATAATATATATTTCTCGGACACGTTTAAAGCATTTGCTAGCTAACATTTTCATTGATTTAATTATACTTAATATGTCACTTTTTATTTGTATCAACAGTTGAATTAATTGAATTTCATTTACATTAAATATTGGCTAATAGCGTATTTTTCGTTCTGTTTTTTATATTACATACATATTGATTATTAACACATATAGTAAAGTTTATTTTCATAAATATGAAATATTTGTGAAATGTTTATACAATAAGACCGAGCACCACATTGTTGAAGATATTATTTGTTAGAAGTCTATAAGGTAAGCTCAAACTATGAAGAAATATAAATATATGTATACGTATTACTTAATTTTATATTCCTTCATAATTATTATTTCACTAACAGAATACCGATTTATTTTATGTTATAATGTATAGTAAGTACATTATATTAGATATTTAATATTACTACACTGAAATTATTATAATTATACTTATAATTCCCAAAGTTATAAATATAATTATAATGATGTGAAGATATTTGTCAAATATTAGCAAATTATTATACCAAAATTTTCATGCCTGTTTCTTATAATGTACAAAAATAATAATTGTAAGCATCACTAGCAATCAATTATCTAATTAAATTACTTTCTAAGAAATGTTACAAATTATGAAATTTTAGCATAACAATATGTAAATATATGAAGCAATCGAATATTTCACACTGTCAAAATTTGGTAAATTGTGCCTTATCTATCGAATTGCTGAAAATATTGTCCGCGTTTATTAAGAGACAATTTTTCGTTTTAAATAGCTCCTAATTCGTAATATTCTTAATTGGAATTAATGATCAAATTTAAATATTTTAAATGACCCAATGATAAGGTATTTCGTTGTTAAATTTTGATTTCACAAGTTGTTATAAATATAATTATTATATAATCGTTTATTCAAATTTTCGCAGCTATCCGATATATTGTTGGACCCAACTTTATTGTGAAATAAAGAAAGAAGAGTGGACGAGTGAAACTGGTAACCCGTTGATTGTACTATACAACTATTTTCTATTATAATAAACAAATTATGAAAGTAAATACAAAATCTTTTCAGAGATCTATTCTTTTTTTCCTAAACTTCATCGCGTCTTTAAACATTTCAACATTTCCAAGCTTACAAACATTCACGAAAACTTGACATTAATTAACGCTATTCATTTGATTAACTAATGATTTATTCGTTCAATTTTTGTTTCAGATGGGAACTTAAAGCGATTTCCATGCTCAGTTTGCGGCAGGTGCTACACAAGAAAAGATACATTAAGACGACACGTGCGAGATGAGTGCGGTAAAAGTCCTCAATATGTGTGTCAATATTGCTTCAAAGGGTTTAAACAAAAGTCAAATTATCATAGACACGTGTTGCATGTCCACGAACTCAAATACAAAAGCCAAATGTTCATTTGAAGAGTATCGAATTACATGCACCAGCGTGATGTTTTGTACGATTAAGTTAGGGCAAATAATAAATAATTTTGTATAAAACGCTCCTTCATTTTGATCCGTTTTGTATTTTGACTGTAACCCGAGGAAATAAGTAATTTTTTGATTTTTTTTTTTTTTTTTTAATTGAAATTGGGACCTGTGGAAGCAATCCTCGACCGAAATTTAAATCTGTACTAAAAAGATGAGTAAGTTTTATTTCAGTTGGTTTTTTAGTAATTCATAACAATGTTCGGTAATTATTGAATATAGCACTTTCTTTTTTTTGTTTATATTGGATATAACTTTGTTCTAAATTCATTATAATTCTTCATGGCGTTCCCTTCTAAAATGTCATTTAACAGATTATTGGTATTCAATATTAATGTTATATCAGTGTTATTATGATTATTATATACTCATATATTTATTTTAAATAGGTATTCGAAGTCAAAGACAAAATCGTGCACCCTGCCTTGAATTCGAGCATTGGTGTTCGAAATGATAGCTGGATATTTGTGTTTTCATGTTATATTTTCAGTTGTATTTTTATGTTTAATTTCATTCAGACGTTTTATAATTGCATGATATGATATGGATTATACACTAGAATTTTTTTAGAAAAGACAATCTTTACGTTTGCCGAAAAAGTAAACATATTACAAATGTTAATTTAATTGAAATAATTAACATAAAAATTACTCGAAATTGCGCTTAAAAGATCTGAAAGAAGATCTGAAAACCTGTTGGACAATTCAATGAATGCTCAAGGTTACCTACCATGACCTACTGTGACCCGATAAAAGCTAAATTACTAAGGCAAATCCTACTTTATTAAATTATACTTGGACCATTTATCTGGCGAAACTTAGTTTCATTTTCTATTTAATTTTAACCATGATGATATATTCTTAATCGTGCCTTCTTCATTCAAGATATTTCTTCCTCCTTGCGTCGGACGAGTTTCATTCGTTTTATATAAGCACGCATTTCAGAATGAGTATTAGCTCGGAGTATAACTAATTGGTTGGTTTTATTTTTTTTTGGTTTGCAGATATGCAGCTGTATTCGAGTACTCTGTCAAGATTTATATGCAATCAGTGTGGAAAATCTTACAAAAACAGACGCAGTTTGACTTCACATTTGAAGGACGAATGTGGGCAGGTACCAAAGTACATTTGCCATGTTTGCAATCGACGGTTCAAACAAAGAGGCAATTACCGACGCCACTTTAACACACTTCATATTTGAAAAATTAACAAATTTCTTGACACTACTTATTTATTATATTAGGTATCGAATTTAGAATAAAAATTATTTTTCAATAAATGCCTGGAAAAGTACATTCATTTCATCCACAGATTCGTTTACGAACTGAGATATGATGTTTGGTATGAATGCATGTGTGCATTGTAAGACAGTCAGTATTTGTCGATCCCGTAATATAAACATTTTGATATCTTATTTTAAAACTATCAATCGTTTGGTTTCAGGTATGACATTCCCGCTGACGCAGTTGCCGACGAGGTATGCGTGTTCCAAATGCGGTCGATCTTATACTTTGAAGTGGAACTTGAAGAGGCACCAGAACGAGTGCGGGGTACCGCCAAAATACGTCTGCAACATTTGTCAACGTCGTTTCAAACAGAAGGGCAACTACCGTCGCCACTATATTACCCTCCATGTTAAAAAAGAAATCTATTGAACGTCGTTAATCCAAAAAAATATCCAAATGGAATATTCGTTAAACAGATACATTTTTAAATAGAATCATAGAAGAGTAGTTTGCGTAACTTAGGCATTATTTATGTAAGTAAAGAGGACAGTCGAGGATTGCAAACTCGCTTTTTCTGCGTGTATAAAAAATACGTAATACAATTTTTAATACGCCTCAATTTCGTTTCTTTTCGTCTGATTTTGCTTTTAGAATATATCGAGTTATTTTTTGTATGCTTTAATATTAAACTGTATTAACTGCTTCCTCTTCAATTACATAGAATAATTTAGTAAATGAATAGTCGTTCAATTACAATTTTAATATTCTAAACATACTTTATAAAATATATGTTCGTAGAGATTCAAAATTGTAATTGGTATTACAAAAGAAACTTGGCACATTGAAAATAAATGTGTTGATTTTTTACTTTTTCTTTTTTTTGAATAGTTTACACATTTATATAATTTTACTTACACATAATAAAACGCATTTTTTTATAAATAAGAAAACATGTTAATAAAATAAAAAATTTTATTTGCAAAGTTTTTTACTAATATGTTAGAAATTGAACCCAACTACCTTCAATAAGAACAATTTTGTATGAAAACAAACGTCCAGAATTCTCTGCAGTTTTTATTAAATTGAAGACTTATTTTAATACTGATATTTTTTCTATGTTTAGTAATAAGTTTTTTTGCAGTGAAGTTTCATTATATTTAATTTTATTATTTACAGGAGTATTACTTTTTTTTTCCACATATGCTCAAATTAACAAAAAAGCATAATAACACTATCTTTAATTTCAGTCTTTGTATAACATTTTTTCAGTATATTTATTTTTATTTCCTTTCTTTTGAAAAGGAATTATTTCAAAAAAATTATATTTAGCTTTATAAATATCAAAAAATAATGATTAAACAGAATGATAACAAATTAATCATATATTGTTATACATACAAAGTAAGAAGAAATAAAATAAATTTATTAACAATACAACCTAAAGTAGAATATTAATTATTAAAAATGTAACCAAATTTTTCATTAACGTATCACCTTTTTCATTTGTATTACAGGCAATTGGTACAGGATTATGGGGAGCTACTCCGATTCAAGAACTGTCTGCACATACTGCGACAAATCATGTATAAACAAGCGTAGTTTGATGCATCACAAGCTGTACGAATGTGAAAAGATTTCAAAGCACATTTGTAACGTGTGTAACAGGCGATTTCTGCAAAAGGGCAATTTAGATCGCCATTACAATAACTTTCATTCTGAAAAAGAAATTTTTCATTTACCATAAATTACCATGTACTTCACGTATATTTATTCCAGAATAAAATAAATACTGAACGTATGACTGAAAGTGCACTTTCTTTGTCCACGACTTGAAGTAGAATTGTTGGTCAGTGTATGTTTTGTAGGTAACAAAAAGTTCCATTTTTGTTGACTCCTCTGTCATCTATCAATTTTCGTTTGGGTTTCAGATTTTTTTGCAGTACTGCAGTACCCAATGAGGTACCCATGTTACAAGTGTGGTCGATCCTATACCCTGAAGGGCAACTTGAAAAGGCATCAGGATGAATGCGGCGTGCCGCCCAAGCATGTTTGCAATATTTGCAGCAAGGGATTTACTAGGAGGGAGAATCTCCAGCGGCACACTATGACGTTACACTCGGACTATTATAATGCAAACAACATGCCCGGGACTGAATTTACGAGACAGTACAAATAAATCTATGATTCTTGGAATAAAGAAATTTATGATCTTATCGAGATTAAGAGCGAATCTAGGGATTCTTAATGGGGAAATTTAAAAAAAAAAAGAATTTCGAATTTTATATGGCACATTGCACTGAGAGAAAAACAAAAGCGAAGCTTCTACGCATATTTTGGTGAACGTTCTTTTGACGGAAGTATTTATTATATTAAAAGTATATTTATATAAAAATACTTAATGAGGAAAACAGTGGTTTTAAATTGGTAACCCATGCCAAAAGCAAAGAGCTACCAATATGAAACCACTTTATTTGAGTTTGGGTTTACTTTTAATGGTTTTCATTTTACTTTTCAGGTAAATAATATATTTTATAAGTTTCTGAATGATGACGAATATTTAAATTTTGTATATAAAAATATTTATACAGTATTTACAGAGTGTCTAGTCTCACTCGGCGTCTTATTATATATATTAAATGTTCAAGTTTTGACAATTTTCCTTCAAAACACCCATTCATCAAGTGCCCAATTATCAACTGTGAATAGATGCATGCAAAATCCTTTTTAATTTTATACCCCATATGTTGTATTTTTATGTTTTCCAAATTTTATCTTCCTCTCTCCTTGTCGTCAACTTCACGTAGCACATATAAACTTTACTCGAAACCTGACGAAGGTATAGTGCGAATATGAGCTCCACTGAGAACAAAGTTATAATAAAAACCCTTAAATTAAATAGGATTTCCATTCATTATATGGACAAAGCGAAATTCTATTTATAATAAGAATAAATTGTTCTTAGAAAACATATATTTATATAAAGAATTATTTCCATTGATATTAAATGGATTTGTTTTAGAGAAAAGAATAAAATAGTTTTAGTTTAAGAATATTCAACAGATGATAACTGAATGTTCTTATTTTTAGTAGATTTTCTGTTAGTTTTAATAAGAACATTTTCTTTGTACAGGTTTCTTAACGCAAGCATATTTTTTTCTGAGGGTATAGTAATTTTTATTATAACTTTTTTCTCAGTGTTTAATGGACAAGTTGTTCAAAAGTTTTAAAACTATTTACGGACGGACACTGAATTTTTATGCATAGAGATTTACAAAGCATTCACAAATTATTATTAGTTAATGTTCAGCTAAATATTCAGCCGACTTCGAGCTCATTTATACTTATATATCCGTACTAAGCAAATGACCAAGCGCGTAACGTCCGAATAGAAGCTTCGCATAAAAAATATTACATGCTTAACTATAATTTGTCGTTGATTTAAGATATACTTCTTTGGGAATAATTCTATTTTCTCTATTCATATTTGGCATACTTATAAAAAAGTTCATTATTTAATATAGCCTACTAGAATAGAAAAAATAAAATATTTTCAATACAATGAAAGTATATCCTGAAACAAATATAATATATAGTTAAGTATGCTAAGTATTTTTCTCAGTGTAATAATGTACTCAACAAATTTTTGTTCGCTCGCATTTTATTTATTTATTTATTTAATTTTTTTTTTTTTTTTTTTTTTGGAGAATAACAGTGAAAAATCCTATGTTAGAACTTTCTAACAATTTCAAATGAGAGGTAATAGTTAAGAGTCGTTCTAAATTTTGAAATAACAATATTTCTTTTTTTATTAACGATATTTCCTTATTCGGTATCCTCGGGAAGTTTTCACACGGGTATATTCTTATTTGTCATGCATTCTTAATAATATAAATCTTAAGAAGCGCAATGAATGTGATAAAATTTTAATTTTCGTTGCTTCGACTTAGGTATCTTAGATCAAGATGCTTGCTTTGAAAGTTTATAATACTCTCAAAGCTTGTTATTCTAACAAAGTGTATAATAACTACATGAGAAAGGGGAGAAAAATCTCACGAAGTTCTGTTCTGATAACAAATAAAATAATTATTTTTGTTGTTTGAAATGCCGCGAATTCTAATATATTATAAAAATAAAAATAATATTTATAATATATATTGTAAAGAATATCCACTGAAAGTAATAAAAATTAGGTTTTACACGGTGGATTTTATTCTAATATTATAACTAGGGAAAGAATCTAATTATTAAGAATATAATTCTGTTTACATTAAACGGATTCTATATCCGTTTATATAAACGGATAATTCTGTTTACGTTAAATTTTTTTTTGTTAACATACAAATCATTTGAATTTCTTAATTGAATACTAATTCTAATACTAAGCTTATGTTTTTTTTGTTTTGTTTTGTTTTTTTTTTTTTTTAATAAAATCATGTGTTTTCAGTAATATTTATACAATGCTAATATGAGTCATTTAAACTAAAATTACATTTGTTAAAGAATTAATTGTTCCAATTTTCACTGAAAGTTGAAATTGAACAATTTCTTCTTTAAGCAAGATTATCCCTAACAAGATGATATTCATTATTAATTGTACCAAAGTTTAGAATACATATTTTTATTTTCTGTATTTTTATAGAGTAAATTGTTAAAGATATTCGCAAATTCTTAACGGATGCCGATATCCTATTTTATAAAAATTATAAACGGAAATGTAATTATTGTAATTTTGGGATAATAAAATGATGAAATAGATGTAACTGTTCTGCATTTTTTATGTAATAGCAATTCAAGTAACAGGCATGTTTTAGATTACATAGTTTTAATTGTGCACTGGTGTAAACTTAAAATTAACACAAACAAAATTTTGCTTTCAGGTCTATCACGTAAAGCGAAACTCGCAAGCATGTTCAAACCTTATCCATGCCCGAAATGCGTCAGGTCATACTCAAATAAAAGTACGCTGAATCGTCACCTACGCGAAGAATGCGGTAAAATTCCGCAGTTCATATGCCACTATTGCTCGAAAGCCTTCAAACAGAGATCCAACTTTCATCGACATACCTGGACGGTCCACGGAAACGTCAATGCATCGCCAAAAATAAATTTAACGAAGGAATTCAAAATTAATAAATGAAACTGAGTTTAATTATACTAGGAAAGATCAAGAAAATAAAATAACATTTTATAAATTCATAATATTGAATAAGAATGTTTATATTGTCAAAATTATCGAGTTTTTAAAACATAAATAAGAGACTTACAATTTCTTCCCAGAGATAATAATATTTATGAGTATAAAATCAGAATATATAACAACCTTAATGAAAATAAATTGTACAAAATCTGTGAAAAGTCTTCGAAAAATGCTTAAATTCGGTCATTTCAGACTTTGATCAGACTAAAAGACCACTAAAATATCCAGATCTTTTGATCTAAATAAAATCTGGAATGTCCGAATTTAAGAACATTTAAATTATAGTAAAAATAATGTTATACAAATGATAACTCTATTAGGCACTTTTTGTTAACTTTGAACACTTTTTAAAACATATTTCTGTTAATCATTCTTATTTCTTCTGATCTTAAAGTATTATATTTACTTCATTGTATGCCATGTCCTCAGGTAATTAGGTAAATTTAATTTTTATACGTGCTAATTCAAAACTGATATTACAAGTAGCAATTTTAACAAGTTTTCGTCTTTATATAGTTACACATTTTTTATAAAATTATTTTTCCTTTAATTAAACTCAAACAATTTGATCTTAACAAGTCCATCACTATGTAAATGTTAACTAGTTTTATATGAAATTTTGTTTTTTGTTTTTTATTTTGTTAATATATATATAATATTCACCATAAACTTAAAATTTATTAAAATATGGTGACTTGAATTTATATATCTTATAATAGACGATTAAATTTTCGCATATATTCCTTAAATGTTTTTAAAACAAAAAAAATCAATTTAACTGGTAAATTCTTGATTTCAATTTCAAATATTTTTTGCATTGAACTAATCATAAATCAAATAACAATTTGAAATATTATTAGATTTTTAAATCGCAACTTTAGGTAATTATTAATCAACTTTTTTTTCATGGTTAATATTTTAAAAATATATTACAAGGAAATCATACCGTAATCTTATTTAGATTAAGGAAATCTAATATTTTGAACAAATGTACACGAAGAAAAAAGATCTAATACTATCATGTTATTAACGTGAACATATACTTGAAAAATTAAAATATGACGAATTTAAGATAATAATTTGTTAATTTTTATTAATTTTTTTCAAATATATGTTGACATTATTAACATGTTAGTAACGTTTTTAGGTCTTTTCGTTTCCTGTAAAAATAATTATCTACTTATCATATTCAGGTTTTGATAAATATATTTTTAGCAAAATTAAATATGTTGGTTTGATGAAAATAATATACGTTACTGAAACTGTGTATAAAATTAAAGTAAATAGATGATAAAATGAAACTTTACATGAGCATATTTGTATAAAATTTATATTAGCATTTTTAAAGCTTCCAGAAATCTGAGGATCTCTTATAAAGTGATCTTATTAGACAAGCAATGTAAAATTACATATTTGTAATATTGAATACAACGATCAATATTACCTTGGAAGCGATACCAATACTGATTAATTCGCCATTGTAAATTTAGTGTATATTAATTTATTATCATGCAATATTAACATTCTACGATTACGTGATTCAAGTCGGATTCAAATTTTTCTGATACGTCTTCTAGGTCATTAACATATTATATTCATTTATATATTAATATATTCAACAGATACCATCAGAAAAATCTGAATTGGAATAATTTTACACGTCCCTTCTTTCTTTATACCAACTGTTAATGTAAATAACGAGGAAACAACACTTGTTCATAATAATAGTTTTTTATAAAACGATTGAATATTGCAAGCACATTCCAATGTTAATATAAGTCAACAAATTGCATAGGGAAAGTGTAAATTTATTTGTTTATAGTCTCTTAGTTGAGTCACGATTTTGTGAACAACTTGTACATTGAATGCGAAAATAGCTTATTGGACTCGAATAAAGTTTATTTGGTTCATAAAATTGTACAATGTTCCTTTTTTTTTTTTTAATGACACCTTCTAACAAGATCTTTTACAGAAAAAGCAAGTCAATGTAAATAGATGACGCTTAATATTACTTGTGCTTGGTTACACATACTGAAAAGCAAGCTGCGCTATAATAGAAAACAAAAAAATAATTGTCGCACTTTTTAACAATAAATTCCGGAGACTTGAAAAGTAATTGTTCTAAAAAAGGTTTTCTTTTCTTTTTCAGAATTCATAAACAATTCGGACAACTATTTCAAGCGACAAGGAAAGCACTGCTGCTCGGCCTGTGGTAAGGAGTACAAATGGGTGCAATCTTTGGTGAGGCATAAGAGGGAGGAATGTGGATTAGATCCACAGCACCAGTGTCCAATATGTCACGTACAGATCAGACACAAATGGAGATTAAAAAAACACCTCATCAAAACGCACAGATATTGGCACACAATTGTCTAAATTCAGAAAGATTATTTGCCATAATTTTTTTTATGCGCTCGATAACACGATGTAAAAAATGCAAAGATATGAATTTAATTAAATATATTTGTTAGAGAAAATAGTATCGACATTTCTTGTGTAGTCTGACTCATCCAAATACTTTCGAAATGTTTGATTCATTTAACCCCAGCCAGTGAACAAGGTGTATAATAATAATAACAATTATAATAAATCAGGATATTAAACGTATACATTTTGCGATGATAGCCGCAAATAAATTTCTTGATCGAATTGATTTAATGCGGAGGCGATTTGTAAAATATTTGGACTGAAATAAAATTTTATACTTTTCAGACAATATCTGGCCTAACAGGATACGCCACGCGTGTGAAAATTGTGGCAAAACTTACAAATGGAAAGTGTCGCTTAATCTGCACAAAAGAATGGAATGTGGCATCGAACCAAGATTTCCATGTGACTTTTGCGGCAAACGATTTAAGCACAAGCACCACTTGATTAACCACCAAAGCAGTATTCATAAATCTAAGCCTAATAATTTATAAATTATTTAAAAAAAATTAACATTTTTCCAAACAATGAAACGTTAAAAGAAAAAGAGAAAAACTCAATTATGCATAATGTTCTTTTGTAACATGAAATTTGTAATAATTGAAAGTCTAAATTTATTATAGAAAATTGTTTAAATAACGATTTACAAAAATTTTCATATAATTAATCATGGAATATGATAGTGCGAAGATGACATTAATAATGTATTATATAATAAAACTTAGTAAAAACTATACGGAAAAAATGTGTGATGGATACTAGTATACGTACGTTTAGTTTAAACATATATGTTTAATATTAAACTTAATAGAATAAATATCTAATTTGTTTATTATAACCATGCAATGTATAGGTGGTTATAATAAACGAATCATGCAAACCTTACTAGTATGTTTCCTGCAATCATACCATTTTTTCCGCGTAAGTTTTTTTCATATTTCATAAGAGAGGTAAACCTTAAATTATCAGAGAATGTACTACTTTTCTTTTATACTTTTAACCATAACAAATGACTATGTTATTTATCTTGTAAATGTCCTATTTATTTTGTAATGCTTCAAAATACTTGCAAATTGCAAGTTATTTACTTGTTAAAGCGGTATGAAACTTTAATAGAACCCGCAAGTTTAATCGATTCAAATTTAGGATAATGCATTTTACGTATACTGCGCAATTTTCTTGAAAGTAATTAATATACTACATCGTAAGGAATACTACAAATGTACATACATATCTCGAGGTAATATAAACTATACATGATGATTCTTTTTACTTGGAATATATGTATATATATTTCGATAAATACTCACTGAAATCATTCATCCCAGAGGGAACAGAGAACTACTACGTCCACGTCGTTGTTCCTGGGTTACGCAAAAAGTAGTTTATTAATCAACCGTAAAAAGTAATTTTAAATTTTCTAAACAAATTGCAAGTGCTCAGAAATTAGCAACATTTCTGAGAAATACTTTTTCTTTCAAATGTATTCCAACATTGAATCAATTTGTTTCCAATGAGAAAATCGGAAATATTTAAAGCAACATCACGTTTTGAAAAATGGTCATTCTTTTTAGCGCAGAAATCAAATTTGTGACGAAAAAAAGTCATCACAAGGGATAATTCCCTCGCAGACATTAGTTTTTTAATTCGACAAATTTTTCTGTACGATGCGTTTATTTCGATACATATATTGTGAATTAAAAGAATCATCCTGTATAGAAACATCTACTAATAATTTTATTAAAAATGACAAATTTAAATTTCATCATAAAATTTATACCGCTTTAACAAAATTGTTATCACAGTACAATGAAGTAATAAAAAACTTGACGTTTATAAGAACATTATGGTACATTCTCTAAGAAAATATTACTTCTTCATAATAATTCATGCGTACGATTCTAATTTTTATACATTAACTACAGTATAAAGAAGCTTCAAAATATTTTTACTTTTTATTTATTCATTATATAAACTAACAAATGTATCGTATTATATATTTACATATACATATATTTATATTACTAGACTCTCAGTTTTGTAATATTTAAATGTAAAATATAGTTTCATAACAAAAAGAGGAAACTTTATCAGTGCATTTTAATATTCTTGTTATCAAGTTATTTATTATATAACATTTTTTTTTTGAAAGAATTCTAGTAAATAGTTTTGATAAACGATTAAGACTCAAATGAGAAATTTTGTACCAACGGTGTTATGAACAAATAAATCGAATAAAAATGAAATTTGTCTTGCAATGTGTCTATTGACAATGTATATAAATATAAATTCAGGATCTTCATCTCCGATTCCCTATTAAACATATAAAAAGTATCTGTAAAGTTTGTTGGTAAACACAGAAATTCTGTTTTGAATAAAACAATCCACTTTCTTATTAATAATTTATGTATGTTTCAGTGTTTTTGGGTAAAGCAGCTTATCCATGTCGTGTTTGTGGAAAACTTTATCTGAATAAGAAGACAATGTGGAATCATGTTACAACCTGCGGAAAAGAAAGAAGATACATGTGTTTCATTTGTGGAAAAAAGTTCATCCTGAAGCATCATCTCACTAAGCATACGACCAGCATACATAAAGTCAGAGTACAAGCGTAGAGATGATCATGTCTCATTATTTTATAATGAAATATTGGTTACACGCAGGACGTAAACTTCCATTTGACTTTTTTTTTAATTTATACGTACACTAAAAGAAAAGGAATAGTAAAATTTAAGATATTTTATATTAATTTCAAAAGATCTTTACTACATTTTCGATTATTACTATTTGTTTAACAAAAATATTTGATTTTCCAATATATCCTTAAATTGGTAATTTTGGATATCTTTTTGTTCTCAGTGTGAGATGCTCAAATTCTTATTTTTATTTCTGAGTTTTATGTCAATAATCAAAGAAGGGTATACTAATAATAATTATACATTTCAACACCATTGATATTTATTATTTTATTGTAATTTTTCTTAAATTTAAAACTGTTAATATTACAACATTTTATTTTAATTACGAAAGATATTTTAATTCATGATTGTTTACTACATTTCTATTTTACTCATAATATCTCAAGTCATCCAACATAATCCAGATGTGTACATTAGGGAAATTTTGTTGTTCATAATTTCAATTTAATCTATTTCATTCCAAGTCAGTAAAACTCATAAAGAATGAAAGACTGTTATTGATTACACATTGTAACGCTTAAATGTATAAAAGTCTTAAGTATATAAGACTAAATATTTTCTTAAGATTGACATTAATAATTTGTTTAAACTAAATTAATTTTTTTCTTTAACATAAAATCATAACATTAAATTTATTACCTTCGTGGTAAAATTATGATTTTATGTATCTCCATAAAGTTTTATTGTAAAAAGTACAATATTCATAATTTTGCATGCAAGGTATGCAAACATAAAATGGTTAAACAAATTATTACAATAATTATGTCAGAAATATTTGCTATTATTGGTCAAAAAGCTGGATAATTCTTAAAATTGACAAAATTGTATATAACTCCAAATTATTTATTAAATAAAACTGATTGATTATAAATTATATAGTCGTATTTACCTTGCACAATTTAAACCATTGAAACAAATTACCATGAAAAGTAAAGAAAGATAGATGTGTTTATCAAACTAATAATATAACTTTAATTTTGTTTTTCAGAAGAGAAAAAGTTCTGGGTGTGTTACCAGTGCGGAAAACGTTACTCGTGGAAAGGTTCCTTAAAAAATCATATCAGAGTAGAGTGCGGTAAGGAGCCGACCTTCGTATGTCCTGTTTGCGGCAGAAAGTTCAAGCATAAACATCGGTGGCAATCGCATGCCAGATGTGTTCATCAAATGGAGTGGTGATACCAATCCTCACAGAACTGTGACAAACAAAGACTTGCAGCAATGTTAATCAAACTCAATAATATTTAAGGCCTGAAGTATAACATTACAATTCTAATCCAATGTACTAATTTTTTTTTATGAATATCGATATTTATGAATTTTTTCGCTCCCTCATGACGAAAAATAACGTACACACCATAGGAAATACACGGAAATCTATAATTTGGACGATTACATAATCTAATTTTCATATATTTTATATATTTTTAATTATATCATATTTTTATTTCCTATATGCTTTGATAAGTATATTTAGATAAGTTTTAAATTGTTAATTAAACAAATTAATTATTAGACGGAAAAAAAAGAATGTTGTAATCTAAAAACCGGTACATTTCAAGTTTTAGTAAACTGAATTCTAAATTGTGAAAATGTTTATTTTTATATTTTGACCACTAAATGTCTCTATTTAGTGTCACTGACCCATGAGTTATAAAACAGTTTACTAAAATTTTATAATCAGAATATCAAATTGTACAAATATACTGATTATTATGTTTTTTAATAAACTGATGTCAGTATTTCAATACTTAAAAGATAATGATATTCAGCAAGTATATTGCCAATTTTTTTTGATAAAAACTTTTTCCTATCCGTGCATTAAGAGAATTATTTCAAGAAAATTTGGGATGTTTCATATAATTTTTTACTTACATCATAATTTAGGAAAAATATCATTATTTATTCTTTTATTATAAGAAGAATTACAAGAAATACTTTGGCCCAATATTGAATAAAACAAATACTCTCTCAAATAATATTGAATTATTTGTAATGTTACATGTCAGGTATTTCGTCCTTATATGGGGAAAAAATTTCATTGCACATTGAGATAAAAGATCTAAAAAAAATTACTGACAATAATTGTCAACGTGCTGATAGTTTGTACTAACTTAAGATAGTAATTTTTTTAATTTTTGCAAGTATATGACTAGATTACTAACAATGTCAGTAATATTTATTATTCTTCTCTCTCCAAGCAAAGATAACATTTTTATATAAAATGTATGTTACTGAAACAATATCAGTGGATGTTAATCTCATGATATCCAATATTGTAATATTGTATCCAGTATTGCCTAAAGTTAGGTAAAACAAAACAATTCTCCCATCAAAGGAGGAACATTTCTCCTTAATTTATCCCCTAATTTGATTAAAAAACAGCCAGTCATGATACAATAAATTAAAATAAAGTTAATAATTTATTTTCAAGTTAACATCCACTGATATCGTTTCAATAACATAATAATTTATATTAAGCATGTTATTATTGTAATGGATTTTTTTCTCCCCATGCAAAATCAATAACGGTTTGTTATTATACTAAAAAAGCATTGACATACACCGAGAAAAAAGTGAAAGTAAAATATGTAACATTTTACATTAATTTAGGGATACCACCGAAAAGTGATAATATTTATTAAAAAATAATACTAAAAATGATAAACATACGAGCAATTATTAGTAATTTTGAATTAAAAGCCACTACTAAATTTTTAAACTTTATATAGCAACAATATTTGCTTGTCCAAGATATCCATAAACTGGTACAAAAAACAGTAATTTATATTTTTTTTTTCAGTGTAAAAAACAACGATTTCAAAATATATTATTACCATTCACGGTTGATCCGATAGTTTGAAACATAGGTCCAGAGAAAATGTTGAAACGAAAAACGGACGTTTTTGGTTTAATGGAATTTTTTTTCTTCCCGTTCATATGTAAGACGCATTGTAGACCTTGTAATGAAGAATGTACTTAAATCTATTTAGCACTCAGATGTGTAACGCGCATATTTTATACGAAGCTTATTTATTTCGCCATATAAAATTATTTTATTAAACGATTCAAGATCAAAACCATACATTATGTTATTCTTTGTTCTCCAATCAGTGCATGTAATTTAGAGTGCCGTAGACCGTGCTGTGCTTTCCTATTGGTCAATTTTCTCTAATAAAATATTACATTTTCTGATTTTAGCACGGAAATCGAGACTGGCGCCATCGCTGATATTTTGTTCGGAGTGTGGCAAGAGCTTCACACGACGAAAAAATTGGAAACGCCATCACAACGAGAATCATAATCACAACAGGATACTGTATTACTGCAATATTTGCAGACAAACGTTCAAAAGAAAATATCACTTAGTTCGGCACATGGAAACGAAAAATTGCGGGCTGAATCTCACGTACATCTAAAATGATATTCTTCAATAACTGAACTTATTTATTTGTTGTTCTTCTCATTAGTTTGAAAATTAAACGTACAAATGTTGAAGACTTGCCAGGTAAAAGTAAACAAACGTATCGCATTAGTATCTCATAAATGAAAACCCTGTATACAATGGATGTGTTTATATACATGTGTATCAATTCTGTTTACATAAATAAAATTTTATTTTATTTTTTATTTATTTGCAGAACCTAATATATTTTCTAATACATTTAAATTTAATTATACTTGAAAAATTAAAGATGTATGTGTATAATTGCTGAAATCTTTAAACTGCGCAACTGGACTGTATACAAAAGTAATAGTATATGTGCAACCAGGGACGAATGATGACGATTCCTAATATGTGTAAATAGTTTGCAACAAATGCGAGAATATAGCAACTTTTATGACTAAAAAACCGGGAGAAAAACACGCCTAATTGAAGTCCAGTGACCAAGTTTTTTTTTCACCACTGCTTTGAACTTATGTATCTTTCTCTGGAATTTTAGGGAGAAAAATTGCTATTTTCTCACGCGTTACAAAAATAATAATTCCTAATTTAGTAAATTGCAAGTCTAAAGGTACAAGTGTTTACTAATATATAATAATATTGTATCAATTAATTATAGATAAATTATAGGTATTAATAAGTAATTATAGATAACAGTATATAAATAATTTTATAACAAAAATATTAATATCTGCAACATATACATCATATTTACATGAAATATTTTGCTGAATAGATATAATTATTTCAGACAGGACAAGTAAGTTTTAAATATTATTAAATTTATTTAAACTTTATTTAATTTAACAACAAAAATTGTTTCCAATATCTTAAATTTTTTTTTATATATTTTTTTGTATAATTTGTATAATATAATTTAAAATTGTTAAATAGTTGCATAATTCCAATTCGTTGCAGTAAGTTTTTAAAGATAGATTTTTATGTGTGCTCTCTTTAATCTATGATTCACATTCTTAAGCAAACATGCACGAAAAATTTATAAGAATAAATATTATATATTATAATATCGTTCTTTTATAATATTACTAATGTAATTCTAACAAGCAATTTTAGTACAATCATGTAAAAAATCAGCTATAAATAAAGCATTGCCTAGGGATAATTTTATTAAATAAAAAATATATTATTTATCACCTGCATTATTATTATTTTTCTAATTTACTTACAGAATTCTCATAATTTGGGAAAATGAATTTTAACTAACATGCCATTTATTTTTTGTTTCAGCGCCGAGATTGTCAGCAAAAAATGGTACTTCCGCATGGAAAGAAAATAACGATATCTTGGAATTCTCAACGGTGTAATCATTGTGGAAAAGTCTATCAAATTAAAAAATGTCTTGAAAGACATATGGAATGGTGTGGCAAATCATTACCACCTCAAGTTTGCAAATTTTGTAACAAAACTTTCACTCAACGAATAGAACTGATACATCACTCTTATTATTGTAGATTATCAAATAACAAATAACAAACGTCAATATGTTTTATAGAAAATTGTATATTGTATATACTGTTACAAACGGTTAAAAGTTTATTATATATACAGTTATTTATACAGTCTTTAATTAACATCAAAGACTGTGTAAAATTATAAGTATAATAATAACTTTCAATAATTATTTTTACAATTAGTTAACTTTAGTTTAGTAACTAGAGGGCATTACTGTCAAACTAAAAAAAGAACAAAGAAAAGTTTTTAATATTATTAATTTATTATATTTATTTATGTAACAAAATGTAAAAAGAAAAACATCTTTTGCTCATTCGGACAATTATTGTCTTACACCACTATATTGGCATGCATGATTTTCTATCTAGTATAACTTCATTGACTTGTTTAGAGGGTGGTAAGTAGTTAATTACCGGGCAGTAATTGACTGCTTTCCACGCGCTCGGACATTTCCTAAACTGGCTATTTACTTCCTACTAAACAAATTGCGTGAACATGCATTTATTTTTCATTTTCTACGCAAAATATCGTATTCAGCAAGGATGATATAAGCAATTTATGTTCTGCAATACACGTGTGTACATATATATATATGTATATAAATTTTTTTTAAATTAAGAGTTTAATACGTTTAAAATTATACTGCGAATATTCATTTATTATTTTTGTAGTGATTATTAGATAAAAATTATATTTTTTACTAAAAAAATTCTCAATATATAGGTATTACAATTATAAAAAATTTTATAAAATACAATTATGTAAAAAATTTTATAATATAAGATTCCGTCTATTTTTAAGTAGAAAATTAGAATTAAAAAAAGTTAAACTTACTTGAAATCCTTATCAATTTTCATAAGTTTTTTCATTTTACTTTTCAGGTAAATAATATATTTTATAGGTTTCTGAATGATGACGAATATTTAGATTTTGTATATAAAAACTTATTATTATGCCACATTATTATTATTAATTAACAGATTATTAAAAAATTGTCTCAAACCCCTTCACAGTAATGTTCCTCAAATAATTTGCGTTTGCTTTGCAGTAACAATGACGTTTGAGTTCAGATATACCTTTGTATGTAACATATAAAATTTTTGTATATAAACATATCAAAATGGAAGTTAAATTATACATGTTAATTTCTTATCATAAAAATCTAATATACATGTGGTATCTGAGGTCTTTATTCAATCCCTTTGAGACAATAATAATGAAAATTCATTATTATAATATTTCTACCATATTGTTCATATTTAGCAAATACTTATAATCCAAAAATTGTTGTTAACTAAACGTTGGAAAAACTTAACGATTAATCGGCCCTGTCATTTCCAAATTATAACACAATTAAATCAAAAAATTGTGAACACTGAGAAAACAAATATCTTTGCTTGCTTTGTTCGGATGGCCACAACTTCTGCGATTTATGCTTTATTTTTTCAGTCAATGGAATTGCCTATCTCTTCGCAAAATTTCCTCCTCGGTTTTTACATTATATAATGCACACATTTCTAACAAGCGGAATTTAATCGGCATTTTAAGGTATATTATATTCTCATAATTGGTAAATGCTAAAATCAGTTCATTTTGATATTTCAGGTATTCTCGCCACGATACTGTCCCAAGATACGTCACTTTCGAGGGAGGAAGTATTTTGGTCGGATAAGAAAATGCCACCGTATAAATTATCGGTACAACAACGAAGGTCATGGATGAATCAGGACGGCAAATACGTCTGCGACCGCTGCGGAAAATCTTACAAAGCGACAACTTCCTTGAGCCGTCACGTAAGACTCGAATGTGGAGTGGATCCCTCAGAAATATGCCCAATATGCGACCGAAGATTTCATCATAAATTCGTATTAAATTCACATATTATTGGATGTCAGAAAAAAATGCAGATGATGCAGAAAAAAATTAATTAATTATTTAAAAATAATTGTCTATACTGCGAAAAATACAGGTTTTCTTGGGACCCAATTATTTACAAAATACTATATTCAGTGTTATATTAAAGTACACGGAAAACAGTTAGTTTTTGGCACAAAGTTGTTGAACCGTTGTACCATCAGTGGGTGCACAAAATTAGTCGACAGTTGCACAAGACTTCAGTGAAGCGAGTTTACAACGATTTTGTGCAGCAGGGTGTATGGTAAACAGTTCCACCAAACTGTTTACCGTGTATGAATATAAGAATATAATATATTCATATTAACATATAAAGGCAGGATGAGAATGATAAAGACATTTTTAATATTAAATTGTAGACGTTTTGTACAGTTATACGATATTAATTAAATGTCCCATTTAAATTTTAACTGTAATTCTTATCATTTGACATTTGTACACTGAGAAAAAAGGGTGAATAATTATAATCAGGGTTGCTCCGTTTTCCAATTAACCATTATCCATTAAATTAAAATAATTAAAAATAATTTCAATTAAGTAATTACTTTTAATCAAGTAATTAAAAATTTCAATTAATCAATTAATTTTAATTGAATTTTTTAATTATTCAATTAAAAGTAATGGGTTAATTGTAATTATTTTCAATTACTTTAATTGAAATTTCAATTTCAATTATTCCATTACTTTTAATTGAATTTTAATTGAATTCAATTACTTTTCAATTACTTTTCAATTACTTTGTACGTTTTTTTATTATTATTATTGTTTTTTATCTATAAACAAATATACATATATAAAATAAAATATATATATATACCCTAGTAAAAATCAAACATATATGGTCATATATGGATTAAGAAAAAACATATATGGTCATATATGGTCATATATGGTCATATATGGATTACGAAAAAAACGTATATGGTCATATATGGATTAAGAAAAAACATATATGTTCATATATGGATTACGACAAAAAATTTTTTCTTTATCCTATATGATCCATATATGAACATATATGTTTTTTCTTAATCCATATATGAACATATATGTTTTTTTCGTAATCCATATATGACCATATATGTTTTTTCTTAATCCATATATGACCATATATAAACATATATGTTTTTTCTTAATCCATATATGAACATATATGTTTGATTTTTAGTAGGGTATATATATATTTACACGTACTTATATATATTATATACATATATATTTATATATATATATATATATATATATATATATATGTTTGTTTATATATAATGATAATAAAACTTGATATGTTTATATATATATAAGTGGTGATTTTGGGACTGCGCCTTATTTGGGAGACTAGGTACGTGTTGGATATTCAAATTTTG
>JABFPN010001319.1:0-30493 GCA_022817305.1 Leptoteleia sp. ZL-2020 | reverse complement strand
AAGATCTTGGTAATTTGTAATATATGAAATCGTAATATGTGAAATAATATTAGTATTTATTTAAAAGAAAGATAATATATCACAACTTTACGAAAACACTTAGTAAAATATACTCATATATTTCTCTAAGTGTATATCAAGTTAAATGAAATTTCAACCAAATATTCAGTTACTCGAAATTGAGTATAACTTCCCAATTATTTATTTGGTATAATTATATTTACACTGAGACGATAAAATAAAAATTTGAAAGAAATTAAATATTTAGAGATTGCGTTCAATTTTACTCTCGAGACTTTGAGATCGAATTTCTCGTTTTGCTAATATATCAACAAAATACGGAAATAAGTAATAGTTTAATTAACACAGTTAAGAACATTTATTAGTTAAAAGCATGTGAACATAAACTCATTTAATACACTTTATGAAATTGCGCATTGGTGGGCGTTTTTCTGTGTGCTGATAAATAAAGTTACGCCTGCACTACGGCAACCCGTGAGCCACGAATAAATGTATTCGCGATCGCATGCAATGTTAATTTTAGCAATTTACTTACATCGCAATGAAAATGTATTCACTGAACCTTTCATAAAGCAAAATAGCAATAATAATAGTTCAGAAGTTTAGTTCATAAATAGACGAACTCTTTTTATAAATAAAATAAACCTTTTTTCAAATTATTAATAACTGTATTAAAATCTATATTGAATCAAACTTCGCTAGATTTAATATTCAACATAACATGAAGAATGACATTAGAATCAAACCTACGTACCTATATTTTTACATTTATTAAACATGCATAATTGTTATAAACCCTTTTTTTCAGTGTACATTTAATGTATATAAATTTTTTTTTATTTGCTCCCATAAGCATAAAAATAATAAAAGTGATAATTGCACTGCATGGTTCAACAAGATAAATAAATATAAAAATTACCTAAAATTTTATCATATATATTTTTTATCTCATATATCATATATATTCTACAATTACGTAATCAATAACATACGTTAGACTATATAACTAATAATAAAATAAAAAGCTTTTTCATTGACATATAAAATAAAGTTACAAAAAGTTAGAACTGAGATGCGTAAATAGATATACACATTTATACTTTTTAAACATTAGAAAAGTTAGCTATATTTTTATACTACATTGCTATGTAGCTAGCATATATCCAAGTGTGCAAACAGTAAAATTATCACGTTTGAAACTGCGCGTGTAGAATATAAATGACATGCAGGTGACCTATATATGAAATAGATAAAAGTGTCTATGATAATATGCCAAAATTATAGTGAAATTAATAAGATATTTAGCAAACCTTCTTTTTACCACCCTTTTTATGACTTTGTTTTTAATAATTATGACTTATTTAAGATTCCATAACATTAATTTTTAAAACAATTATTTTGCAGTCCAAATTATGTCAACGTTAATACGTTTCATTCATATTGAAATAATTCATATACTATCAGTAAAAGCAATTAAGGCAGATAATTATCAATCGAAAAGAAAATTAATCGATAACGATTTTCATTGAAAGCAATGGTACAGTCGGCAGTTCCATTTAAATCCGGATCGAGATGTGGGGTAAAAAAGACCCTTATCTCGGGTCTCCTTGAGTGATGGAATACTATGAATGTTTGTTTGAGTCATTAATGCAATGAACTTTATCCAAATATAATAATAATGAACAATAAACACCCAAAAACGTGATATATTTAACCAAAAAAAAAGTAAATTTAATTTTAATGATATATAAATTTCATACTGATAATGAATATTTAAATAATAATTAAATAACGTAATTTGCTATAAATTAGAAAGATTTCACTACATATTTAACCGTGTAAATGAAATGTAAAGAAAATATTGAATAATACTGTTTAATGTTATGAAAATTCTAGCCAATTAGTAAGATTAGAAAATTTATAGCAGTCACTAGAAAAGTCATTTTAAATTCGTGCATTTTGGTTCTTTCTTACATTCATAATTCTTATAGATCTGCATTGCAACTATATTCATCCATCTTTTCTTTTAAACCAAAATCAGTTTTTAAAAAACGGGAAATTCAAAATAAAAAAAACATACAAAGTAGAAATTATATATAAATGTGATATGTAAAAAAAGTTGGATAATTCTGTCATAAACAGTATACATTTTAAATTTTGCAAATCTAAACACTTTATTTTTTGTGAAAATATATATCTGTCTATTGAACTGTTAAAGTTTATCAACGAATTTACACATCAATATTAAGTAATAAACAAATCTTGCTACATATAATTACGTTTTAATATAATTAATAATATCCTTTCATTTGTTTGTTTCACTGGATATTCAATAAAGAAATCAATAAATGCACTGAATTAAACTTGTTCAAACATAAACAAAGGAACAAAAGAAATATATATATAGATGCTCATTCTCCTTCGTCTTTTTCTTATTTTTTATCATTATGGCGAAAAATATGAATTAACCTTGACTCGTCGTCTTGCTATAGCGACTCTTGATGATAATTTTTTTAACGTAATTATTCAGATTTAAAAGATACACTTTTTTTTCTTTAACATTCTCGACCCTTTCTCACCGTACTTTGATTTCACCTTGTCAACAAAACGGCTGTCATACGAAAGAATTTTTTATCCTTGGTTTGTATTTTTAACGTTCATTACCAATAATATTACAATATCTGAATCCACGTAATAATTGATTATTGATAATTGCTCACGTCACAGTAACGTAATTCTCCACATCAATGGCATTTAAAATTCATTCGCTAAATTTTTATTTACGAATTAAGCGCGCCAAATAATTCCAGGCAGAAAACAAATACGCGCAAGTGTCGATCTGTAAATTTAAGTTTTTGCGGCGCAATTAAATGTCACGCTAAAATTCACGAGTCTTTTGCATTATATAAAAGACAGTGTACGTGGAAACTCGAAACAACGCAAACATTTTTGAAAGAAACATGATGAAGCTTGCTATTTGTTTGAACGTTTTCCTCGTTTTTCAGGTAAGCATACAACTAAGCTTACTCATCGTGAGAAATACTCTTTAGCAATATTAATTACCTATCGCGCAGGTGATGAATGTATTGATGTACATCGAGAGAAATTTATTAATAGTTATATACGGAGAGTTTAAAATCAACTTATACTTGAAACGTTAAAATGATTTATAATTGTACCAGGACGAAGGAATATCAAAAAAAGCATAGCTGTAAATTGATTTTAAACTCTCCATATATAGTATTAACTTGAACGTCTTTAAATTTATTTCTTCCTAATTTATTAATAGTTGCTGCTAAATTTTATTTATATATGTATTATATGTATGTATGTCTGCATTTATAATATTTCTTATAATATGATACAGTAGAATATATAAATATAGTATCAACTACTAATAAATTTATTTCAATGTAATAAAACGGATAATTTATTAATTGTTGTAGTATTGTATACGATAAAAGTATTTGTTATAGATATTCCACATTGCTGAGAGCACCGTAGAAGATAAAATCAAATCGTATGATTTATATGTATATAACAATATCGAAGAGGTGCAACAAATTTTTGATGAATTTTATTCAAAAGCGACGTCAATTGCAAATTATTTGCAAATCAGTGCAGTTACAACCGAGGAATCTATCTTCACCGCACTGAAAAACATTTTTAATGACGTAAGATATTTTTTTCCCATTTGATAAATTTTAAAAGTAAATGTAAAACAGGTGGAAATAAAATTTAGAAAATTAATACAAACTGAGGAACTTCGAATTTATATAATTATTTATAACTTTATGAAAAATTCATGAATGTATGAAAAAGTTCAACAAATTAAAAGAAGGCCGAGGACTTCGCGAGTAAAAAAAATGCATTCACCAAGACGTTTGAAACTAATTAACGAATTTATTCAGAAATCTTCATCAAAGTTTACATCAAAAGTTTTCAGATTTATTTTTTAAAGAATATTCCAACATTCTTCAAACAATTTCTAAATTAAATGATAATTTCATCATTTGTTCCATATCTAGAAATATAATTTCATTCAATTTAAAATATACTTGCATCATATTTGTTCGTTTACTCATTTATTTATTATTGACAATATTAAATTTATAAGAATTTATTAAAATGGAAAATTATTGACTGAAATTAAAAATAAAGTTGACTGTGATTAATTAAAATTCGTTTAATTATAAGCAATCGCGTTAGGGAACTATTTTTCGGTTGCGACTTTTATTAAATTGTTATTTAACAAAGTAAAATTGCGTATCAACATCAAAGCAGTTATTGCACTAAAGCTTGATAATAAATATTGACGATCATTAATTTGGCTATCGCTTTTCGAAATTACTTGCAGTTCGATGCACAAGTCAATAAATTGAAACGAACAAATGCAAATATTAATGAAAGCGATTGCAAGGGGATAGCGAATGATTGCAAGTCTGACTTTTTGGAGGTTTTAACTAACAGCAGCGACTGTCTCACGGAAAAATTAGACGAAGTTGCCAGCCAAATTGACAATATGCACTTCATTTATGACAAAATCGTCGAGCAATCGAAAAGCTTTAAGACTGGAATCAAAATATGTCTCTCGGATAAAAATAAAGCCGAACATTTAAAGTGCATTGAAGAAGTAAGAAATATTTATTACAAATATGCTTTTTAGATTATTGTTATTATTAATCAATAAATTATTTCATATTAACTAATTTCGTATTAACTTTTTAGCTTATCAAAAAAACGAGCGGTATGACTACAGATCAGTTGAAGGAATACATCGAAAGGGTTTACCAAAAATTTAAAGACTTTGAACCTGCGATAAAAAAATGTTACGCCCAGGATTCCATAGATTCAATAAAAAAAAAGATTCCGGTTCTTTTGAAAGATTTTGAAAAGTGTATAAAGGGGTCGTAAATAGGATATATTTAATTGAAAGACTGTTGACATCGTGTGGTGTTGCGTGTAGTAATTTTTTGTAAATTGAAGCGATTCAAAGTAGATAAAAGACATGTAAAATGGAAGAAAAAATGAATACATTATCGTTAATAGCGTGTCTGATAATCATATTATTTTGTAAACAATATAATTTGTCTTTTAATTTTATTTTATCTTTAATACAAATTATCTCATATTAATATTATTTATATTTCTATTAATTATAATGTTATATATCATAGGAATAATACTGATGTTAAGATCAACAATTCAAATTATTTGACAAAATTATTAAAATCTTTATATTAAAAAGATCAAATTAATATTAAAGTATTGCATTAACAATTTACTAAATAAAACTTTGTATAAATAAAAAATTATATATATAAGAAGTTGCACCGAAGGTAATATTTTATAACAGTGCATTTTCGAATAATGTTTAACAGATTATATATTTTGAAATGGGATAATATAATTCGACACCTACGATATCAACGTGTTCAATTTTTAGAACGTGCATCATAAATGTTTCAAAGTATTGTGTAAATGTTTCACTTACGGTCTAAACAATTCAACGTGAATTTCAAATAATAGCACATCTAGCTTTAATTACATTAAATGTTGATTTTAAATTTTAATTAATATTTATATAATAATAAAATTTATTAATTTTCTAGTCTTAACAATAATAAATGTATGATAAACAATTTTAATTCTTTGTTTATTAGTAAATAACACAAAAAGCAATCATGATTCCAGATAGTGAAAACAATAACAAATTGTTCTATTAGAAATTTTTAAAATGTTGTAGATTAATAAACTTTTTTATTAAAAAAATAACAGTCAATTTTTATTCGCTTATTAAAATGTATTACTTGCTTCAGGAATATTTATAGTACTGTTAAGTAAATTATTGAAGTACCAAATAACGCCAAGTAAATAAAGTCCCCAGCAAAAATGAAACACATGTGGTCCATATATGTTTTAACAATTTCATATAAAAAATAAAAGTATCATACATGGACATACATGTTCTTTCATAATTCATATACTGATGTATATGATTGATATAAGATAATAATTACTATAAGGAAATTATTGAAAGTATATATGCCTAGAATATTATATCAATTATTGCGATATATCGACCGTGCACTACCATATATGCCCACATATGGATTAAAAAAAACATACTTATATATTTTTACTACGGAGTTGTCAGATATAGAATAAATATTTGTTATTAGATTAACATCTTTCTACTTGCAATAACAATTTTTTTCCGTAAATCAGTTACAAAACGACACATGTAAAACAATATAATGTACAAAATAAAACAATTATTTCAAGGTTTAATATATTAATGATATTTATGACAGATTAATTTCAATTACATTTTTTTTTAATTTGGATATTTAAATTTTGAATTTTAAATCATTATAGTTTAGAATATTTTTATTAATTATAATTAATTATAGCAAATTAATTGAGAAATTGCTTATTTGTAATCCACAATATAACAATTTTGATTTGGTGATAATTAATAAAATATTACTAATATATCGAATAAATAATGAATACAAGTAACTCAAAAAAGTTCGAAGATATTATTTATTACTAAGGCTAACTCTATTATATAAAATCAGAACAAAGAACTGCTCCATATTTTGTTATCTCAGTTTAGAGTAAAAACAGGTATTTATTATAGATTAAGAAGTTAGAACATAATTATTTTCATGAAATGTGAGTAATTCGCAAAATCGAAATTATAATTATAATGGATTATATTACAATTAAATTGAGAAGATAATTTTCAGGGTTCAATAGAGCAATTACAAAAAAGTTATTAAATACAAATTTAGTTCAGCTTATGAAATTTACGTATACAAACATAATTATTTTGCACAGATTAATTTATGTATATAAGTCGATTAAATTTGTAGTTATCGAGTTAGTTCCAATCATGCCTCGTTACGCTAAACTTCTTTTCGTCCTACTGTTGATTGGGGTAAATATAACAAATTTCAATTGTTCAAAATTAAAAACAAAATCAAACGCATAACTATAAGTGCTTTGATTTATAATTTTACTTGTTTCAATTCATAATTTTAATTTTTACAAAAGACACATTTCTAATTTTTGATTGCAAAATTGTATGTGTAATTTTTAAATTGGACTTTTAGGTTGCCCAATCACGTGTTACGAAGCGAGATACACTGGACGATGCGAATGATGCTATCGATTTTGTAGAAAGTAAAGCTAAGGAATTTCAATTAATGATCAATAATGTAGAACTGGAAATTGAAAAGCTTATTCAAAAACTCAATGAACAATCCACACCAGCTTTGGACGATTTTCTTGCGACACTAACGAAAAATATTAATTACGTAAGTTACACTGATATTCTTAAATGTTTAAAAAATTTTACTTAATATTCTAACTCGCAAAATATTGAATGCTCTTTATTAAGCATATAAATTTGATATATGAATAACTTATACTGTCTAAAAAATAAACTTATTTTGTAATAAAACATTTTTCAGCTGGAAGAAAACATCAAAAGTGTAACAAATATTGACCTGACTTTAGGACCTTGTGGCCCTTTTAACTTACATAAAGATGTACAATCTGCCTACAAGAAAGCACAACAGTGTTCCTCAAACATAATGAATGAAATTCTATTAGAGGTCAGCAAATCACTTGGGGATATTATTAAATTGGCCGAAGAATTTAAAGTTATTCGAAATAAGATAAAGCAATGCAAACAATCAAACGGGAATGACATTGAGAAGACGAAGTGCATAGAGGAGGTAATTTTTCTAACAATTGTTCATTAAAATATGCCATCAATTAAAATGTTTCTACCAATATATGTTAATAAATTAACCAAATAAGGTGTACGAAATTGAGAAATTTATATATCTTTGTTTCAGGCGAAAAAGACAGCAAACGAAATAATTGAAAAGTTCAACAAATATGTATCATCTATAGATTTCAGCAGTTATTTAATTAAATTCCCCGAAAAATTGACAGTGTGCATATCTAAAGAATCCATGCAGGACTTAATGAACAATTTCAGCAAATTCATGTCCTGTTTAGTTGAACATTCGACGAATATAAGTATTACAGATGCAATAAGGGAAATCAAAAAAATCTTTGAAGAAAGCGTTGCAAAAATAGTGAACAGACTCGTCGATGCGATAATAAATGAATTTAAAAAAATTGAAAATATTTTGAATAAGATATTGGGTAAATTTAGGGAACAAGTGGCAGACTTTGTTAATGTTATGAAAGAGGTAGGCAAGACAATTTTCAATATACTTGAAATTGCAGCCAAGGAAGCCATACGAGTTGTATGCCACTATTGCCCATGTTTCTTGTGTAAATTCTGCCCTGAGTGCAAAAGCAACTTAGTGTGATGTTTCATTATTATAGATTATTTAAGAAATGAATTTGTAGAAACTAATAAAAAATTTTTAATTTATAATGTAAGCTTTATACTTGCAATTATTATTAATTAAATCAAATCTGTTTAGAAATAAACATTTTTAATCCAAAATTCCTTGCATTAATTTTGATTTCATTATTGAAACTTTTATCGGGCAATAATGCCATTAAATACGATTGATTAATTAATCAATGGTTATCCGACTATTCTTCTAATTAAGGTTTATTAAATATTGTGCTGAATACAAAATTGTACATAACACTGTAAACAGAATAAAGGGAATTATTACTTTGAAATATGAAATTCTACTAAAAGAATGAAAATATATCGTTCAATAGAATATGTCAAAAAATGAAACACGTTACGCAATATTCAAATTTACTTTTATTTCTTCATTTTTAAATTCTCAATCTTAATCCTATCAAAAGCGTTGAAGAAATTGTATATTTATCTTATAATAATTAAATAAAACGACTAATGTTTTAATACTTATTTTTGTATCTGCACTAATTTAAACAAGAGCAAAAAAGTCTTATGAAACAGATTATTCCATTAGTTCATTCAGAATATTTACTTTAAAGGAATGTTATTCATTATATACAAATAAATACACATTAATTGTACGGAAGAATGAAAATAAACAGGATGTATAAAAAATCTGAATATGGTCGGTTATATCAGGAAATACACATCGGTTTAAACAATAAAAAAAGATACATATTTACTATATGAAAGCTATTCAATGATACCAACTTTGACATCCAAACGTTACCACCTCATGAGGATGCAACGAGGGGTAACTTTCAAAACATACATATATAATATATTTTTCGTTTTAGTAATTTAATAATTAATAAATAATTATTAACGCTGATAATATCAATGATAACAACACTGATATTACATAAATAATATATATATAACTATAGTAATACACTAAGAGAAATATACTTACAGAATATATACGATTATTGTAACCTATTTTTCTTATCAGATTTTTGTAATCTGAATTCATAAAGCAGTGATTCTAAAAAGTACTATCACTGATAGGACAATTACTTTTTTTAAGTATAAAATTTAAAACATTTTATATTAATTCAGGAAAATCTCCGAAGAATGAAAATTTTGTTCAATTTTTTTTAAAAAAATTAGATGATCAATTTTAAGTATTACTAAATTAAAAGCTATCATATAAATTTCAAAGTTTACTAATCTTTATTGCAGGTATAATTAAATTCCCAACATATCCTTAAATTGGTATAAAGAAATAGCAATTTATGATATTTCTTTCCTCACAGTGTATATTTTTCAAACTACCAAGTCAACCACGAGTGGTAAAAAATTTCGAAAATATTTTTATATCAATAAAAAATAATGATCCTAATACTTAACTTTAATGTTATACAGTATCAGAATACTGTCATATTTAACATGCAATATTACATAAAAAACTGTCAACGAAGAAAAATTCCAAATTCGTTCTATTAAGATCGGTTATTGTTTTAAGTGTATGAGCTGTTAAACCAACAACGTATAGTATAATTACAATTACAAATGACTCAACATCACATGCGCTATTAAAGTAAAATTGCTTTTCAATTTACTTTTTAAGATGTGTATCATTAAAAGTATGACTTAGTCAATTGCTATTGATACAAAAGTGAATATCTTAAATTTAACATCAACTAATACCGTTTTAAACTATAGATAACTTCATATTAAGTATGTTACTGTTTTAATGACATTGTTTGTTGAGAAAGTATTATTAAATAATTAGTTGTCTGTACGTGTGACCTAACGCAGCCATCACAATTTCACATAATTAACAAATAAAATCATCTTTGCACTGAAAAAAATTAAATAAAAAAATTTACTGTATTATATTAACGGATGTATACTTATGATAGAATTAATTAATAAATATAATTAAAATTATCATATATGTAATATGATTTATTATATTATTTGATAAATTCTATCATATGTGCACACCCGTGCGCCAGTTATTATATAATTTTTCTCAGTGTGTTTGAACAAATTCATTTTAACAACAATTATTTTAAAGAAGCAAAATAACGGAATGCAATAATTCATATGTTAAGTAGACAAAAAAAGGGAGCGTTTCTGTAATAAAAATAAAATTGAGCTTTAGTCTCTGCAGAAGTTCAAAATGAAATGAGTATTGGAAACTAAAACAAATATCAAAAAAATCCGATAAAAAGGAATGAAAGAAATATTGGTTAAGGAAACAACAATTTGCCATGATAGCACAAAAAGTATATACCTGCAATAAAAATGTTGGATTTTATTTCATCATTTGTAAGGAATGTTTCTAAAACGAGTTCTGAGAGTAAAGTGAATGGGGGTTCTCGTTTGAGATTTGAGACTTGCCCTTAAGAGGCGGGGTTGGGGCATCGAGTTTGGTATCGTTGGATAGATTTATTTAAAAAAACATTGAAATTTTATATCCCTTTTTATATTTCCCTTCAATATTTGTCTATTATAGTGCCATCCATTGCAAAAATTACATGAATCGTAGGTAAAATCAATGCCACTTTTTCTAAAAAAATTCAAATCTACAGGGAAAAATATGTGATCTCATTTCAGGTGTCTGATTTACCCTTCGTCCTCACCTACAGAGTATATATAGCATATAACAGTTTAAACTAAACGACTAATTAATAGAATGAATCATTTCCTTTAAACTCCGGCAGCTTACTATATCCCTTAATGAGTTTTAAATGGTAATAAATTTTAAATTTAAATTTGACTTCCGATCTAAATAATTTTGGTTAAAAATATATTTTCATTCCCTAACACGTAAATGGTCAAATGTGGATGACAGTAGTATATAAAAGATTTGCAAAATATATTATTAAACATTAGCTTGAGCAACAGTGCAGTGCCAACATGTTGAATATTCAAGAAATTTTCGCCATCTTTATAATTATTGGGGTAAATACATATAAACTATTTAAAAAATATTCCTTCAGAAATATTATCATTTACTAGTTATCAAGAAACACATTCTATTTGTAATCCTCATATTATAATACTCATCATGTTCTTATATGGTTAAATAACTATTATTTTATACTCTAATAATCTTACATTCATTTCTAAAGAGACATATTTTTTGCAGTGTTGTTACCACTTTCTGAATTAAAAATATAAAACATTTCTATTATTCATAACTATAATTTGATCTCCTTGTATAATTGTCAACTTATGTGTTAGTTAAATTTTACTGTACTGGCACAATAATTTTTCCTATACTGTACAAACGGCTGGTCTTTAAGGTTCCAGCACAATAAATCTTAATGGTTTTATTCGGTGTATTTTAACATTATTCGCATATTTTAAATAATCGCATAAATTGTGTTATATGACGTAGGTCAAATTTCAACAAAAAGAAACACATTTTAGACTATAATAATTTCGTATGATATCATGTTTACTAATAATAGATTGTTAGAATAAATTTTTTTTTAATAGATTTCAATTTAGTTTTAATTTACTGAAATGAAATCTCAGTTTTATTTCTTTATTTTTATTTAGAAAAGTAAAATTCTTAATGTAATATCAAAAATGTTTGCAACAAATTTTCTTCTTGATTGAAAGTTTCCGTTTCATAGATGTATATCAATGAAAGAAAAGTTACATGAAAAAAATTATTTCAATTGATTTTTTGTTTATATTATGTACGATATATATACAAGTTAATATAACGAAATTTTATTAAATATAATTAAAAACGTACAGCGTGATATTTTTAATGCAATCTTATATGTAATATTTTGCTAAAAATAAGAAAAATATGAAGAAAGTGTATTACTCATATCATGACCATAAATTAAAAGTTTAATATTAAATTAACATTAACATTAAAGCATACTAATTTATTTTTATATTTCAGGTATGTCAACATCATGTTGTCATTGGGGGTCCCGTTAAAAATGAAATTCAAGGATTAATAGTGGCTGCAATTAGTGATACAGAACAAATCGCAAAACAATTAGAAGGAGAAAGTCAAGAACACGCGAATGCACTGAAAAAAGCAACTGATGAATTGCAAGAAACTGTTAATAAATATCTATTGAAAGCTAGAGTAAAACTTGATAACGGCAGCGGTATTGTAAGTACCTAATATATAATAATTGTTATACATTATATAAAAAAATGTTAATACAATGACTTAATTGAATTTGCCAATTTTTTTAATTATTCATTTTTATAAATAATTAAATATTAAAAGATTGTTAATTGTTTTTAAAAAGAAAAGAGATATTTCATTTGTAGTAACAATACAATATTCTTTCATTTGATTTGTAACTTAATTTATTAACCACCTCTTATTTTCATTAGTTGGAAAAAGATATAGAAAAGCTGTTACACTTTAAATTAAGCGACGAAATATGTGGTGTACTGAGTTTCCGACGTAGCGCATTGGATGTTTTTGATATTGGACGAACATGTTCTATGCAGGTGCTTGACACCGCTCTGCAGAATATGCGTGATTTAATCAAACAATCGTTCCAAATTTCGACAGAAATAGTAAAAGTTGTGGAAAATATCGAGCAGTGTGGAAAATGCCAGGGACATGACTTACAAGAAGTCAGGAATTGCATTCAAACCGTAAATATCTATTACTATAAAATATTAATAATCTATTACTATAAAATTAATACTCACAGTATTGCACTTCTATTTTAACTGACAGCCAGTTTTCTCTCTGACCTGAAATGAAATAATATTTTTATTCTATTATTTCTAATTTTATATCATAAAAGAAAATATTGGTTTCCATTAAAAAGATCAATTCTACATGATTAAAAAACTAAACATTTAATCGACTGTATTTTATACTGTAAAATTAATTTTACTAATAATCAAATTTTTATTCCTACATTTAATCGAAAACTATAATAATTTTAAAATTTAGTTTACCCCAAAATTAATTCAAAGTTATAGTTATTAAAGTCAATCGTTTTCCGAATATATATGTATATATATTTATAAATATCATTTTTTTCTTTTTTCTAGAACAAAAATAAAGCTAAAGATCTGACCAAAGAAATTGTTTCTATAAATCTGCAAGTCAGAAACTTCCAAAAGATTGGTCAAATTGTTCTTTCAGTAAAATTATGTTTAGCAGGAGAAAGTTTTAAAAAAATTATACATAGAGCTGAATCCCTCACAACATGTTTAAAAGGCAAATTTCCAGATCTTATAAATGCTGCTAAGAAAATAAAAAGGGCTAGTCAGTACCTCACTGACGAAATAAAGAATGGTATTAAGGTGTTCCAAAAGGAGTTTGAACGTTTTCCAGAAAAAGTTAAAGTAACTCTGAAAAAGGCTTACAACGTTGCAGAAAAGGAAGTTGAAAGTACTTGGTCAATTATTAAAAAAACCTTTGAAGACTTTGGCAGAAAAATAAAAAACTTCTTTGGATAAACACAAACATTTACCAATGATTTTATCAGTATTAACAAGATTGGACCTCGCATTTTCTTATTAAATGTTACTATGAAATTAATCTTTCCTCCCTTGTCAAACGGAAAAGTGTGGAACAGTTGGATTCGTCGTTCAGATCTACACGATAACATGTCTTATACAACATTCATTCAGAACACAAGGCATTCTCAAAACCCAACCACAGAATGCCTGATCATAAAGAAAGAAACGTGAAATTCATTTTCGTTTGATTATAATTGAGTCGGTGGTCAGTGATTAGTGAAAAATCTAAGAACGTCGATATTATTATGAAAAAGCGAAAATTTCTCATGTATATCATGTACAAAACTTCATAAATATAATCATTTCCATTTTTAATATAAACAGTATTTTATTTCGACCTATCCAAATCGATCAAAATCAAAATAAATAAGCCAAATATAATACAGTGCATTCATTATAAATTATGTATATATGATGTTTTACAAATATATAAAAAGATTACATCAAACAAATTTAACTTTAATAGCCCAGTAAAAATAATTATTATTACTTTAGCCTTTTTTTCTTCTACTTCTTCTAATTCAGTACTTTAATTTATTTTCTAATTATATTTTATTTTCAGAAAATATTGTAGTAAATTGTACGGTCTACAATTTGTGTCCATTAATTTTTTAAACGCCAATTAAAAGTTGTAAATACAGCATTTATTTCAATTATCTGTTCATATTTCTATTCTACTGTACATGGGACATGTCATTAAAAATTATTTTAAATGGTATTTGTGGTCTTCAAAAAAACCCATATATGTCTGTTCAATAAAATATATCTGCTCGTTACCAAGCACATAATTGTTAAGCAGAATCTTTTTTACTTGTTAATTCAAATGATTTGAACATCTGCACTACAGTATATGCAATGTATGATGTTAAGTGAAACATACCCTTAAAATATAAGTAAAATCGCTTTTTCTTATATTAAATGAAATTAAAATTATAATTATATTGCATGAAACATTATCAATTGAATGTATAATATCGTGCTGTGATTGTTTAACTTTTGTAATCGTAATTCATGGTAGAAAATGGCATCCACTATCTCGAAAATTTTGGATGAAATACTATTCTCAATTGTTCCAGTGGACAGAGAATAGTAAACTGGCGATCGCACATTATCGAAACAGTTTTTGAAGCCAATGCTCGTAAATAACAGTTGTCATCATTATTTATATTACGATCATATTGCACAACTCGATCAAATTATTAAATTAATTCAATAAGTAAGTTCAATTAATTTACTTGGAAAATCAGTTAAACGTATTCCTTTTAAATGAATTCAAAATTGAATTGATCAATTAAGAAAAAGGCAATGAAAAGAAATTCCAGTCGTTAATTACCTTTGTTTGAAAAATCGAAATAGTTTTTGTTCGCATTGTGTTTATTTGCATAAAAAATCGAAAAGCTTATTCAGATGAATTTTCGCTTCGATTTCGATCACCGGTGCATTGCAGCTGTTAATTAACAGCTTAATTGTTGGTTTTCAGTGAACAATAAAACATTTGCCAATTGACACAAGTGGCAAATATCCTGTATTCTGACATTTGATCGGCATTTTGTTATTACACGTTACGAATTCTTTGCCATCTGACCTAAGAAATTAGTCTTATTTGCGCGTATATAAGAGCGAAGGAAAAACAAAAAGTCGCATTGAAGAGCAGATATTACACGAGACGAAAGATAAAAATGTCGTCAACTCTGCGGTTGTTTTGCTTCCTTCTACTGATCGCGGTAAGAACACATCTTGCACCACTTTCTTTTATCAGAAAATATCCTTTTAATATTGAAACATTGTTTTATCAGAAAAGTTTAATCCTTTTTTAATTCTATACGTGTATATTTACAATATTAACTTTAACTACCTTTTTATATAAATGTGTTTAGATTTCAAAATTATATTGATATAACGAAAATAATATTTAATTTAAATCTTATATAATAAAATTCATCTACTAGAATGATTATATGTTCCCAATTAAAAAAGCTTAGAACCTGGATACAACATTATACATTTTTTGCTTGTTCTTTTTGATATAAAATATTTTGTTTTGATAGGGATCATGGTCAGAAAGCACAGTTAACGAACAGGACATACAAAAGCTCAATTCGACAGCTTTGGCTGTGATTTCTTCAATCGATACTTCTTTGACGCAAATTGAAAACAGCATCGAAAAGTTTAAAACATCTTCTTGGAACACAGTTGATTATTATAGGAAGGAAGCCCAGAATTTGGTTGACAGAGTTCAAAGTTTCGTTGACTATGCAACTAATAAGGTATGTTAAACTAGAAAAAGAAAAATTCAAAGGGGTTGAAAAATAAAATACTTGTATATATATATATATATGAAATGCACGATGTTACTTAAGTGAAACAATATTAATTAGATAATTTTATTAATTAGCTGGAAGTTGAGCTTTCAAACCTTATAAGGCGTAACATAAGCGAGACCACGTGCGATTTAGTGGGAAGATTTCGGGAACAGGCCATTCAAGCATTCGACAGTGTGCGATCCTGCGTGAATGGAACAATCGACAGAGGTATCGCACGTGTTCGAGACATTTCAAATGCCGGAAGTACAGTCCGTATGACGCTTCAAAATAAGAGGAAACAAATGATACTTTGTATGGAAAATATCACTAATTTCAATTCTTCCGTTTCTTGCGTCTCTCAGGTATAATTTTTTATTATATTAATACACCCAATGTTCAAACTAAAAATCATAAAAGCTTTTTAACCCTCGCGTTATCAATTTAAATTATATTTAATTGTAGTAACTTATCCTAACAATTTTTCTCAGTGTACAGAAAATCTTTGTGCACGCAAATAAGTAAAAAATATCATAAGTACTTAAGTTATAAATTGATGCTACCTTCAATTTTCAATTTTATAACAAATTAGTAGTTAAAAATTATAGTCATGATTATTTTCATTCATATTGTTTTGCGAGACAATATTTTATTTGAATTAAACAAAAATTGTTTTTTCACATGACTTCTTATATTTTATATATATAAATGACTAATAGCATTTGACTTTAAGAATAATTACCGACAGTATTATTATAATAACCGAATTTAAAGAATAAGGGAAATATGATAAATAGTAAAATTAATAAATACAAGTGACTAACAAAAAATATATATTTTTAGATACACTGAGAAAAAAGTTGGGATAAAAATTATTATACTAAATGTAAAAATGTGGACAAATTACAATTCTTGTGATATTTAAAATACATTTTAAAAGAGATTATAAGTATTGTACAAATTGTTATGGTACAGTATAATAAAAATGTTCATTTTTCTTATAACCTCTTTTAAACTGTGTATTAACTAAGACAAGAAGATGTCATTTGTCCCTCTTTTTACATTTAGTATAATAATTTTTATCCCAATTTTTTTCTCAGTGTACGACTTAATGAAACTTCTGATTAAAAAATAATATTAAATCTTGTTTTTTAATGTAAACAACACATTCTTAGATTAAACTTTAATAGCAGGGTAATTAATACAATAATAACATTTTATAACTAATATTAAAAGACTCGCTAGATTAATTTTCATTAAATTGAGTCACATAAATTTGTTTGGCTACGATAATTATAATTGCTACTCGTGTCAATAATAGCCAAAACATATATCTAATTTAATTCGAAATTTAGTAGTTCACTTCACACATATTTTTCCTAAAAAAAATTACGATACTTTCTGACATCGCCGAGAAATCATGCATGATATATGCAAAAATGAAATATCAAAATACACTGAACTTGCATCAGTTCCGCACTTCTGGGGCCGGAAACGTTCAGTCAAACAGTTTTCTCTATCTTTATTATTTTCATAGAAAAGGATGAACAGACGGAAGTGCGGAACGGATAAATGCTGACGAGGTGGAAGTCGAATATAATAATGTTTTATAGTCGATATTATCACTATTATTATGGCGAAAACCACATTAATTTCAATTGCAATCCATCTATAAAAGTTAACAAATTAAAATATGAAATTTATTATTCATATCTTAAGAAAAAGATGAAATTCAACGAGTGGACAAATTTTGCTTCTATTTTATATAGTAATATAAAACTTTGTTCCATAATATACGATATTTTTACAGGTGGCATCTAGTGTCAAAAAAATCATCACCACAATTCCTAGAGTGATAGCAGATTTCATAGATTTAGGCATTATAGTGGGTACTTTTCCTCAAAAAATGGAGCTCTGCGCTGCACAAGGACCCTTTGAAGTCATCACGAAGCACTACATAAGCGTACTCACTAAATTCCCAGAATGTCTATCAAAAAAAATTGCAACCGGGATTTCGAACTTTTGGGACAAAGTTGGGAACGTACTTGAAAACATACAAAATAGCTTATCTGAAAAAAAGCTGCCTAATCATGACGATATTCTTAATAAAATTTCATCCAAAATGGACTACGTAGATCCCAATTTCGAAAAATTGTTCTTCGATGAAATACCAGAAAATTTGAACGCCAGATGAAAATGATTGTCAATATTTATTTAATATTTATTCTACCCTGTAATATTATTACAGAATATTAAGATATTAACTTAAAAAAAACCTTCAAAAAAATTTAATATACCAGTTGCATTAGTTCGGGAAGTATTTAATTATTGTATATTTAACTTTGTTATCCCTTTTGTTACTTTATGCAAATAAATTTTATGAAAACTGATTTTCTATGCATTTCAATTATTTTCAGCTATTTATTTAACACTGGAAACTACTAATAATGTTAAAATTACTTACAGTGTTAATACATTTAACTGATATAAATTATTAATTTTATTTAAATGAATCAACTATTAAAGTTCTATACAGTTTTTTATTCGTAACAAATAATTGGTAATTTAATTTAGTAGTTAATTTTAAAGTAAAATTAATTATTAAAGCAAAAGAATAATCTAACAAGGTGTGACAGTAGTATAACATATTAGGTCACTCTGAATTCCGTATCTCCACTTTGATGATAGCCCTAAGGAATACATAGGCGAAATTCCCTAAGGTTTGATACCTAATCTTCTATTATAGATCATCATAAATGGTCATATCCATAGGCACGAAATACTTGACAAAACTTAGAGGATGGACTTTGCAAACGATGCAGGATAATTATCGTAGCAAAGTTAACAGTTAACATTTGTTGGTCTACAACTTAGTTGAGTATCAAAGAGAAATCTTTACACACAAAAATGAAATGGAAACTATGCAAACAGTTAAATTGTTTTGTAACAGTCCATTTGATATTCAAATATTTAAATTTTCAAATTATTTCATTTTATAATTCTTCAAACAGAAACTAATTTGTATTTGAAATTCAATAAATTTAATAATTTTGAATCTTGAAACGGACAGTTTACGTGCATTTAACAATGTGCAGTTCTGTGCGGGCGAGACAATCGACAGAAGCATCGCATATGTACGAAATACTTCCGACGTTAGAAGTAATGTCAGAATTCCGCTCCAAATTTGTAGGAAAAAGGTCATAAATTGTACGAAAGATGTGATCAATATTATGGCCACCGTGTCATGAGTTGAAAAGCTAAATTCCATTTGAAATTCTGTTTAAATTTAAAATCAATATTTCATATCCAAAAATGAAAATTCAAGTAAATTTTCTATACTTTATCTTCTCTCGATATCAAAGTGCTTAAACTCAAAATTGATTATAATCTGCAATATTTGCATTAAAAGTGTAAATTCAATTGTGATGACATATTTTCTTTCGTTTTTTTTTAATTTACTTTAACAAAATTTTTGCTCGGGACGTACTTAAAATGTTTGACAATGGTTTTGTCCTTTTGATAATTGGACGAAATAAAACCAGTCTTGTTTAGTAAAATTTTTTTACTCTGTGCAAATATTCTTGATTTACTAAATAATCTAGCGAACGTTACAATTACATTTATATGTACACTGTTTCCATTCCATTTCAGGATTAACTCTTTCCACGCTAATTCTATTTCAACTTAATATTTCATAACATTTCATTTTTAAAGAAATAAACTCTACATTTTCATTCAGTTGTATCCATTTTCACTGATAAATCTTTATCTATTTAAATAACTGCGCGTATACATACGTTTTATGAAATTTAATAAACATATTCTCTTTTAAAAACTACGAAACTAAAAGTCATAAAATATTTCATTTCTGAGAGATATGCTTCCTTCGTCAACACTTTTTTATTTTCAACCGATAATGTTAATTAACATAACTTGAACAAATTACTTTACAAGTAAATTAACCTGTGTTTTGCTTTATACGGAAACTAATTTATTTTTAATTAACAAAATAATGAGAAATTACCTAATTATAATTAGAAATAAAACTTTTTTGATAATTGAAAAATATATTAATATCTAGTAAATTAATTTCCTTTCCCTAATGAAATGTTTATCAAATAAGAATTGAGAAATATACAAAGAAATATATAAAAATGAAATCTTAATTTTGAATTGTATGAATAGAAAAGAAAATCTATAGTTGCATAAAAATTGTAGGCATATGTTACCAAGTGTCATTGAGGTATCGAATAACAAATGTTTTTGTGCAAATTCTTAAATAACGGCTGGTTTTGAAATTATTGTTACGTCATTTCGCGTAGGTGAAACAAAGTTCCGGACAGCGTCCACTTTTCCGTAAAAGTTACAGTTCGGAGTCCCATCAACGCCTTCTGGGACCACTACGTAAGCATGATCTCGAAGTTGCCGAAGTGTTTCACGAACAAAGTCGCAGATGGAATTTCCAGTCTCCGAACAAAATTATAATTTCAGCCTCTCGTATTGGACTTGAAAGAAAAGTTCACGAAAAATGGCCCGGCCAACAGCAGAGATGTCACGAAAAGTACTTTATCCGTAAAGCAAGATGATTTACACCTGGATAAGAATCTTTTCCTCGCGATCAATGTTAAAGATTTATCGTAATGAAGTCGAATATTTGCAAAGTCTTATACGAGTGTTAATTACCAACAAAGATAAATTTTAAATATATTACTATACACATATGTCATTCATTAGTTAATGAAGTTAAGAATTGCAAAAGAAAATCAATGGAAAAGTTCAAAATAATAATTAATATTAAAAAAATTATCGTAAAACTTTTATATAATCCTTCGACTGATATAGAATTTTATTTTTAATATTTTCCCACAGATGCATCATAATTTTTTATGAATCTCAAACAATAATTTAAATAAATTCCTCATTATTATTTATTGTTCTTTCAGAAGATACAGTAAAATAATTTTTACGGTTTTTTTAGAATAAATTTTCTTAATGTATAATCAAGTCTTTCAGTTTTTCATTGTAAATTGTCCGCAAAAGTTGAATAAATGGAAAAACTTGTAATAATTTTTCTCCTCTTTTTTTACTTCGACGTAAGTTTAATTAATACTTTTATACTGTAAATTAAAATATTATATTAAAAATAATTATTGACACTAAATAAATGAAATATAAAATCAATAGTGTAATTTCATCATCAGATCTCAAAGTTGGAAGAGAATAATGAGAAACAACTGAAATCATCGGCAGATAATGGAATAAAACAAATAGATAATGCTCTGGATTTTCTCGAGTCAAAGATTAATAGCTACGAAAACAATACAATGGAAAAAGTAGCCGAATATAAATCAGAAGCTAGTAAAATGATCGAGAAAATTCGCAATAAAATCGATCAATATTCCATAAAGGTAAATCTAATATCATTCTTTAATTCAAACTGGAACACATTTTAGAAAAAAATTGTTAAAAGTCGAGTTACCGAAAATCATGTTAGCTATAAAAGTCAATTGTACTGTAGTACGAAAAAAATCAATTATAATGTGCTTGAATTGTTTATTTTAATTATCTAAACTGAATATTTTAGTTACTTTATCTTCAAATATAAGAAATAGGTATTGTTATTTTATTATATTTATATATACTATTTATTCTACTTGTATGTAAAGTTTATTAAATAATCATTTCAATCAACGCTTGAATATTTATAAATAAATTATATAATGATATTGCAGTTGGAAAACAAACTAACAAAATATTTGAGAAAAAACGTATCTAAACATAATTGTTTGTTGAAAGAAATCATCTCTGACGAAATTTTCGCCATACTTCATAGTCTTCAAACTTGTACAACTGAAAAGATCTATAAGGCCATTTCATTTATCGAAAATATTTACAACGCTTTAGTTGATTTATTTTTTTCATTGAAAAATATTAAATACGCCTACAACCTTAAATGCATAGAAAAACAAGTAGAGGAATTTAGCATCTGCACTAAATTGGTAAGTAAAATTAATTGTACAAGTTACACATATTATTTTGTATATTCTTAAATTAATAAAATTTAGGAATATTTAACAAAATTCATTGTAACATTTGCCAAAGCTAATATTTTTTACTTGTTTATGCTTACAGATTGGCAGAAATGCTGCAACAGCCATTTCAGCCATTCCAAAGATTATAAAAAACTTTTCTCAAATCGCTGTATTGTTAACCACACTCCCTATGAAGATACAATTATGTACGATGAAAGGAAAATTCGAAATTATGGCGTTGCATTACGTTAACTTTATTATGAAATTTCCAAATTGTTTTATCAGACTAAGAGAAAACGTAAAAAAATTGTGGAGATATATTAAAAGGATAATTCTGCGTCAGAAGTTAGAATATGAAATCATTGATTCTAATATTGATGATAATATTGATCCCTATGATGATAATATTAATCCAAACAATCAAACACTTAATAAAATTCAAAATATTAATTATGATTTGAATAATGATTTGTTTGAATACATTTTTTAATTAAATGAATAATACGAATAATGAAATTATATGAAATACGAAAATTATAATGAATATACTTGTACAATTAAAAAATACATTGGGGAAAATATTTGTAATAAGATTCGTAAATAGACGGGCTTAAATGTATACAATTAAATCTCAAACAGTTTTTTTAAAAAAAAGACATTGATATGATCAATGCTGTCATCAATATGTCAATACTGACATAATATCTCATTAAAGTGAAGTTTTTGCATTTTTAATTTGTGATTAAATCAGCGATGTTGTACGAATTGATTATATTATTTATTTGTAGCTATTTTTTTAAAATTCATTCAAAGTAATTTGATATTTAACGTAGATTTCAATCTTAAATTTTATAGTGAAAATTCAATCACACAATTCTCTTAGTAAAAAGAAGCAATGTTTTGATTGACGAGAATTATAATAATTATGTCATCAGTTGATAAGAGTCACTAATCTATCGCATTAATATTACCGAGGCGCCTCATTAGAGATTCCCGTCACGCACATAAGCACGGAGGAACAACATCAAAAGGGGAACTTAACATGTTTCCGAAAATAAAAAAAAGAAAGAAAAAACATAATCAACGCCTATTATTAAACAAAGTATATCCTTTCGCTAAAGTAAATTATTTGACAAATAAATGATTTTAATAGCACTTTCAATGGTACTTACGATATCTGCTTTAGACTTTTGGTGCTGCGTACCGTCAAACTGTTTCACTGAAACAAAAACAATGAATGAAAATAATATTCAATGCAAGCATCAATTCTTCGTTGTGAAAAATAGCAAAAATCATGCCTTGTTAGAATAAAAATAATATACAAGGTATAATTTTTCTACTCGTTCCATAGTGTAAAATTTATTAATAATTTGCATTATTAGTATACAAGTTCGTAACAAAATAATCATCCATTGGACGTAGTTAAACTGCTTATTGTTAAATTTAGGAAAACAAAGTGATACACAAATGTATAAAATATAACAGTAGTAATTTTGTTAGTTGTCAGCCTAGGCAATTGCAACCTAAAATCGATGGAATAGACACGCGATTGTTTGAACATTTAAACAGAAAACATTAAGTTAAGCTAGTTCTGAAGGAGAATCACGAGTTAATAAAAATTATTTTAAATTATAATTCCGTTCATCATTTTACAATAGGTCACTATTATATATACTCTTTTTTATTTTTCATTTAAAAATTACTTCTTTTCATCTGTTTAACTTCTAATAATATGTATATCGTTCACGAATAATCAAACAAACATTATCAATACGCAAACACATATTGATTTTCATAATCTCTGATCAAAGTTAGTCTAACAATTAGCAAGCATCGAATTGTAATTATAATTTGAAACATCTAATAACCAAAAATCATTAGCTTTATCTGTGCTTGCATTTCAAATTAATATTGCTCTCGATCACACCAAATCTCATGAAATTGTATATAATAAATCATTTTACTTAAATCAGTTTATATAAAGAATTTACAGAGTGAAGTAATAAAGTAAAACTTAATTTGAATTATGAAAGGATTGTCTCATAATTTAATACACTGCAGATTCCGATTTTTATTGTTATATTTATTTTAATAAATTTAGCCAAGGGGCCAAGAATTTTGGAACCGTTAATCAGCACAAAAATGAGATTAAAAAATAATCATTGCATATTTAATTTATCCACATTAAATAATTATGTTTATGTATTTAATATAGAATAAACCATATATAAAATGAATGTCAAAAGTTAAAGTGGATTTATGTATTTGGCTGAAAAAGAACCGATGATGAGTTCGTTAACCTGACACAACCCTAGCAATTATACAGCGCAGCGCCTGTGGAGGGTCAACCAAACTACTCTGTCGCTCAAAAGGGTAGCCTAAATCAAGGCGCTGTGTTGTCAAAGTAACTTCCACAATTCAAACTCGCTAAAATTTACGATTCTAATTGGGTGTACCAATGTAAATATTCCGCAATCAAGTATAATCGAAATTTATAAACTGAGGTCAAATAAACTTTAATATCTGCATATAATTTATAATTATTTCATTCAAAAATAATAATGTTTTATTTCTCAAAACTTATCTTCACACTGAGAGAAAAAAGTGGAATGCATTTGCTATCAATTGAGGAAGCGTGAACATATGTCCGTTTAATAAAGTTTACTTTACTAATTGAAAACAGTAGAAATTCTAAATTTATTGAACAAATAAAATTTCTCTAACAGTTAACCATCCAAATTGTTAACTATCCGTACTTTTGCTCACTTTTATAATCTACATATTTGAACTGCTATGTATCTGGTACGTGATCACTGATGAAGAATCAGTTATAACAATCCTCTTTGCTTACATTACGGATAGTATACGTACGTTTACGCGTATTCGTAAAAATTCATAGTTTTAAACATAGTAAAAATTGACTTTTAACTTTATTTAAAATATAAACGTGCGGAAAATTTAAAGACCGTACTCGACTCCGGTTTAAATAAAACTAAAAGCCAAACTTAAAACTGTTTATTAAACTAATTTTCCCTCAGCATATTATGATAATTATTATATATAATTAATTATTATATATAATAAAATATATAAAATATTAAAAATATTTAGTCAATTTTCGGTTATCATCAAATATTCTTGTTATTACAGAATTATTATTTTTTGCAATATTTATCAATTCTGAATCAAAATTGTCAATAAAATGATTATCTACGATTGAATTATAACCAAGAAATCTAGTTAACTACAATTAACGCGATACAAGGCTTCGGCGCTAAATGGCAAAACGTAAAGAGAATCGTCGCAGGTCGCAATTAACCTCTGGTAAACTATATTGAGTCTTGCGGTTTCAATTATAAACGAGCCAAATTCATAGCGTGTTGCAGAAAATTATAACTGATTAAAGAATATCCTTTCATAAGATCGAAGTTCAAGCAGAAGCTAACTTTCTTCTCAAGGTAAAGCTAAGATTTAGATTCATTTGTTTAAATTTATAAAATAATTTAGTGTTTAGTTATTTAAAAATAACACTTATGAATTCACACCTTAGTTAGAAGTTAAACTTTTAAAGTGATCGTTTTAGATTTAGAAAATGTATGTAAACGTAAGAAGCTTTTCTACTTAACATATCGACAAGAGGATTATTTTTTATGGAAAGAAATAATCTCCAATGCTTACGTATTTGCAATTATTTTTCATAGGATATGCATTACAAAGGTATAAGTAATATTTATTAATTTATTTAATTTTAAAGTAATTAACATATTAATAATCTTTAACCCGGATACAAGAGTTCTAATCCAGTGCAATAAAAAGCTATTAATTAATATAATTCGCAGCTAATCTCCAATCGAAACTTTGTTTCGAGCACATTTTTTACAAAATATTATATTAGCTTGCTTAATAATATAATTTGAATTAATCATTGATTGATGAATCTCATATTCCTTTATTTACAAACTTATACCTTTGTTATCGAAGTAAATTCAACTTTAATAAAATTGCAAATTTTTATTATATTTTTAAATAATTAATAATAATTCATAATTACCAATTTTTGATCCTTAGCCATAGTTCCGGAAGGGGAATTTTAGGACCTGAAATTAAAAAGAAAAATTCAGTCAGTCAATGAAACTGGAACAAACACGTTCTTTTTATTTATTGTATATTTTAAGACAAAATAGACGTCGGAACTTAATCTCTTGCTAATCTAAGAGTTAACCATCCGCGCAAAGTATCAAAAAAATGTTCAAGTTGTAACTTGAATACAAAACATTAATATCATACAGTCCGTTCATGACGTGAAATGATTAGTTTTCATTAAAGTAAAACTGCTCGCATCGGCAACCCAGAGCCTGGGAAACGTTCATTTGTTACAACGAAAAAGGGATTTGCCTCTTTTCATGTTAAACGAATGCAAAAGAACGAATTCAATCTCCGTTTTCATCGCCTCGTTGCATACATTTGAAGATTAAATTGTCTCCCGCAGCGACATATTTTGTATTGTTCCACTTTCCCGCAAGAAACTGTGACGCCGGCTTCGACTTTAAAGTCATTAAACCCATTCAAATACCCATCGTATATCCGTCAAACTTTTAATTTATTGAAAAGCTGCGTTTTATTAAAAAGAAATCTACGGCTAAATTAAAAACGAAAGGAAACGAACTGCTGGGTCACCTATCACCTTAATGCGGAAATCTAATGGCGCTTGACTATTTCAATTTTGCCTATTCCCCCCCAAAAATGTTCACATTTCGTGTATCCTGTAAACTGTTATAAAATAAACTTTTAATAGTGTTCGGTCCTAGCATTAGGAGTTCGCAGTTTTTATCAAAGAATTATCCAATTTCAAAGGAAATTTTTCGAGTTTCACGCATGATAAAAAGTCATGATAAACGAGTATTTTTTTTTTTTTTTTTCTTAGAGGCCATTTCTTGAAGTTATGATTTGTTTGGTGTAAAAATCGCGGCGCGAGGGAGCGAAGAAAATTTACGACAAATCTGTGAAATTTGAAAGAGAGCCACGCCTTTCCTTATCGTTAATAGAACCAGTGCAACGTATACGTACGAGAATACGAGCGATCAATGCAAAGATCGCACGACCTCGTTCGGACTTACAAGTATATCTTGGTATTTTTCGTTTGCCCGCAAAGCAGCGTAAAATCGATGAAGATTCAAAATAAACTTGCAAAAAATATTCGACAATTATTTGCGAGTTTATATAATTTAATTGTAATTTATTCGATTGTTAAGAAGACAGGAAATGCAAACGAAAGAAGACGAGTTATCTTTTTCAATATTAAAATTCAAATATAAAATTGATAACTAAACCGAGGAGAATTGCTGAAATTATTTATTTATCGTATGAATACTTTAGGACGTTCGATTGCTCTGAGCTTTTAAGCTGGCAAACAAGTAACGTGAGTTTTTAAAGCAATTAATTTCAGCCATGCTGTCATTCCTGGGCTTTCTCACACACCATTTATATGAGTAACTTGATTAATTTTCCACTCTTTTAGTCACTTTTTTATTGACCTAAATGTACATACATTAATGCGATCTACAAATACGTATACATTTAATCAGTGACAAAATGAAACTTGACTTCAGACGATTCGTCCTCTATTTCTATACCAAAATTGTCAATAAATTGAAAAAACAAGTTATTTAATTATAATTTTCACATATACATTAAACATCAATGTATAACATTTAAGGTAAATTTCACACGACAAATTTCAAACATTCAAATTCCTATTTTTAAATAATTAATAGTTCATTCTATTTTTGAATTTAGTAAGGGAAAACAATGTTTAAAAATTAACTTATTTTTAAGTGAAATTTATTTGCTAAGAACATTTATTCAATTCTTAATTAGAATTAAATATTTTTTAGCATCAAATTCAACCAATAAAGTAATGATAAAAAGTACCAGAAAAAGAAAAACAGTTCTGTGCGAATGATTCGCAAGAGAATTTATTCCTGCTGCGTAATGACATACACTGAGAGAAATATATGAGTATATTTTACTAAGTGTTTTCGTAAAGTTGTGATATATTATCTTTCTTTTAAATAAATACTAATATTATTTCATATATTACGAATTCATATATTACGAATTACCAAGATCTTGGTAATTAGTAATAAAAAATTCGTAATATATGAAATAATATTAGTATTTATTTAAAAGAAAGATAATATATCACAACTTTATGAAAACAGTAAAATATACTCATATATTTCTCTCAGTGTATAATTGACCATGAAATTGATTTGTTTTCGTTGAGTTTTTCAGGACCAAGAAAAATACACAACGCTCGCCTGCAGTTTTCGAAAATTGAGATACCCCTGCGTGAAAATAAGCGATTAGCCTAATTTATAAATAATCATTGCTCTGCTTTTCTCTAAAGCAGTTTAAAATAGTAAAGATGTCAAGAGTAAGGAAAGTTCGGTGAATCTGTGACCTAACTCTGAGATTACAACAGAATTGTATTATATTGTACACCAAAAAATTATTACCATAATTTTTTCTGAAAAAACGAGCAATCCCAATTCTAGCAATATTTTTAGAGTGTTTAAGAAATTCAAATTTCATATTCAATTAAATTTTTGATTCAATCTGAATTTCTGAAATCCCATGTAAAAATGCGATATACTCTAAGTTTAGAGAACCAATGCACTTAGTTATTTAACAATTGTTTTCTAACCGAATTTTAGAATCACGATTTAAATACCTGTCGCGTCGCGTCGCGTTGCATAAAGAACCCGTAGATGGCGCACATGTTATTAAAACTTCAAAAAATAAATTCCACTTATTATTAGAATAAATCCGAATATTAAAAGTGGATAATGTTTTATTACAATACTAATTGTCTTTTTATAATAAAAAGCGCGTTTTATTATGTTTCAACGAAATCATGTTGAGATTATCATAAATAGTTTTGAATTAAGCATAACTACATTTAAAGGATTGTCCTCTTATATTAAGTATATTATTTTTTCTCAGTGCATCCATGTAAACGCAATATTTCTTTTCGTTACAATTCAAAATACTTCAGTTTACGATCCATTAAAATTTATCAAGTATTAAAGTTGAAAGCTAACCCGAGAGAAGTCAAAAATTGATCAACAGCGATATAACCGATCCGGACTTATCCCCAACAAATCCGATTCGTGCTAAATCATTTTTGCGAGGCTTCGCGCGAACGCCGATGTGAAAGAAAATCATCTCAAACTTCGCGGCGTACAATTAACCGGAAATTGACGTTTCGCAACGTCAAAAGGAGAAATCAATGGGAAAACGATAAATACGGAATAAGCACGGAAAATGGAGCATAAAGGTAACAATGGATGCGTGAAGAAGACCGCAAAAGTTGGCGCACAAAGATATCGTTCTGTGTAACAGTATCGCAGCATCCGTCGTGGCCGGGTTCCCCCACCGGCACGCTACCTGTGGATCAATACCCGGCAGCGTATTACGCGCAATACGTCGTCATTCAAGTGTAAGACGAGATACGCCACCGAAGCCGCACAGTTGTAACAAGTGCCAGGCGTAATTGCAAGGGTCTCGCGTTGCTCAAATTTTTCGGCATAAATATTTCAGCCGCGGACAACGGCCACTTCCGCTCGATTAGCTCAAGACGAAACGAAAGTTCAACCGAAGTCATCGACTCGCGCGAATTATTGTTAAATTACACCGCTTCGATTTACATCTCACACATTTTTAATCGAACCGAAAATTATCATGTAATATTTATTTAATATTGATTTTAATTAGTATTTATCTGAAGGATAAACGTTAATTTAATTTAAAAAAAATTTCCAATAACAATTTTTAATATGAATAACTTTACTGAGGTCATATGATAAATGTATATATATATATATTTATCAAAGATTTACATTTCATTGTATTCGACCTTTATTCTTATATCTACTGAATAATTTTTTAATTTAAAAAATGCTTGAAATGGAAACTGTGTTGTTCTGATTTACAGCGCAAATTAATTTTAAACAAATCCAAACGTTGCTTCATTTCTCTTACAATAAACAATTAATCAACAAAATTGAATTTGGGATTTCGAATTCAAGCATTACATAAATGGTTAAAATCATCCCAGGTAGAAATTGATGCAAGTTTTACGTTAGTAGCTTACAAGTTCATCTTTCATTTTTGCAAGTTACTTGTAAAATATTCTAGAGAGATCCTTGCCAGTTTTGTAACGCTACAACTCGCAAGAT
>JABFPN010001318.1:0-30495 GCA_022817305.1 Leptoteleia sp. ZL-2020 | reverse complement strand
CTCTCTCTCTCTCTCTCTCTCTCTCTCTCTCTCTCTCTCTCTCTCTCTTTGCCGACAGTTCTGTTATACACTTTGGCAATTAAACATCGGTTGTGTCGTAACCGGGGCAAAATCGCAACACAACATCCCTTTGGATTTTCGTCTCGAAATAAAGTTTCATTGGAAGGAACATTGTGCGTGCATTTTATGATTCTAATAAATGTTGAAAAAGAGTTGAAATATGTGTTCTAAGCTTGCCGTTCGGGACCTAGTATATACGCTTTCTGACCAGGCGCCGTGTATATGGGTGTCACGCCGGGCATACGTATAGGCCTCACCTGGTTCCAGCAGCCTCATTTCCTCGTAATCAGCTGATGGACCATGAGAGGTCCTAATAGGGGCAGGGACCACGCAACATTTCCCGGTAAAGTTAAAATGTCTCGTTTCTGGCAAGGCAACTCAGACAGATTCTAGCCAATCATTCCAATTACATCTTAACGAGTATCCTGGTCAAGGATCTCTGTCCAATTTTTGATTCTGTTCTTATAAAAGGGCCTGCCATGCCGGCACCATGGAATATCCCGGGTTTTTAACCCGGACACGCCCGATTTCATTTCTATTAGATTTGATCCGCGAAATATTCAGCGCGTAGGCGAAGCGAGGAGGAGCTCGTCAAAGCAGGAAATTGTTGTACATCGGTCGAATTCATGTCTGTAATTGGATTAATTTTGTTTCATCTGTATCGCTCCGGATTTTACAATCCGATGTGCTGCGATTTCGCTTCAACATTTTCAACAAGTTTAACGAAATGATGAATTTAAGGTAATGAAAGATCGCAAGCGCTCAACAAAAGTAAGTATGCATTTGTCGATTGATTGAATTGTTTGATTCCGGCGAAAGGAATTTTATGTCGAGTGGGAACTTGTCCTTCCGTTCCCTTTTTTGATATTTCAGAGTTTTTGCAGGATTGGAAAATCGCAACGATTCCGAGGGCAACGTTTTTCGGCTTGGAAAATAAATATCATTGTTTATTTCAAGCATGCACTTTGCTTGATTCCCTTTTATCCCGATGTTTTCCCTTCTTAAATTGCGAGCACGCGTCTGATTCGTTAACATGGAAGAGTTATAAATAATTGAAATGGTCCAAACTTGTAATTGTACCCACGCAAAATTCAACACACACGTCACACATATGATATGCACCCTATACATTTATGGTGTATATTTGTACGTTGCATATATGTAAAAGGTTACCTGGGTTCATTAACTTGAATTAATTTTAATAAATGCCTCACTCCTTTTCAATGGCATTTTTGAAAACTGCACGAAATGGCGGGAAAAGTCATTGCCGGTCAACAACCAAACCACCAACGTAAATATTACGTGTCAGCCAATACAAATGTTTTTTTTTTTTTTTTTTTTTTTTTTCCTGTGCGTATGGTGCAAAAGAACAAAGAAAAAAAAAAGAAAAAAAAAGAAGAAGTTGGTTTAACGTTGCTGGCATCGATTTGAATTTATCGCCGAGGAGAGATTGCACACGACTCGTTGGACTTCCGACATAAGTCGAGCGAGCGAGCGAGCGAGCGCTTGCGATCGACGAAACGTAAGCGTACCCCTTCGCGATGTTTGAGATTACGCGGCGTGTACACGTATGCAGCACATGACTATGCCTCGGCTGGAAACATGTGTATTACATATTGATCAGTGGAATCGGTGCACTTCATTAACCGGGCCCGAGCGTACGACCAAACGATTCTCGTCCAGTCGCTCCTCTCTTTCGACATAATGCATTTAACGAACGAGCATCGGGTCCCGGCTAAAACAAACCACTTGCAGCATGGCCGCCTATAATTATTTCAATTTCATCCGAAACAATATATCCGAATTAATCCGTGATGAAGCTTTAATAAGTGACGAGACGAATTTGTTAAACATTTTCCGATCGACTGTTACACCGGTCATTACCGTTAATTCCAATAATCTGACCGGAATAGGGGCAAAAGTATTTTTGATTACGCCGCTCAAAATATTGCAAATTGTTACAAATGAATTATCCTCGTACGTTGGTGGCCACTGTTATTGGCGACGGGCAAATCTCGTGTCAATTTGCCGCTTTAATTTCGAGCCGCGTTGTAAAGAACCGGACGGTGCTTTTGATGAGAGCAAGTGTATTGCAAAATTTGTTTGCGCTATTGTAATTTTGCGTTTTGCCCATTGTAAAGTGAATTGCGGCTAACAACCAACCAGATGCCGTCTGCTAATATCGGCTAATATCCGTTAAATGTGTACAAACATAACATGCATTAGGTGTATAAATAAATGGTCGACGTTTGATAAAAGGTCGTGGCGCCATCGTTAAGTTGTGAATAAAATTGTATCATGTCAAAGGTTGCTTTAAGTGAGACAAGTTGTCACGAGTGGTTTGAAAAGTGGTTTTAAGAAGACGTCCAAGGCAAATGCGAAGAGAAAAAGGAAGGCCGCGTAAAGGGTGCATGCCTATGTGCGGAAATGGAAGCATTATTGGATCAAGATTCGTGCTGCGACACGGAGAACAAAAAATACGGTTTATAACTTTTGGTGAAAATTGGAACAATAGCTGTAAGGGGTCCCCCAATTTGTTTCCCCTTTCTCCACCACATTCTAATCGAAATTGACTTTCAACCTCATAACAATGTTTAGTTGCAACTGGATAACTGTGCTACTAAGCACGATTTAATTCTTAGGATGGTGGAATGTCAAAATGAGGTTAGCCATATGGACGGTTCGTGCTGAACATGGTGAAATGGTAGATCTTAACTCGCTTTGACATTGACGCGACAGAGAATGGAGGTTTCGGTCGCTATCTCCGATCCACATAACAGACGGTCGTCGAGGTTGCTTCGTCCCGCGAGGTTTCATTACATGCCTGGTTTCCTACGACAAACACGACGAGCATTACGATAGTTGGTCCGTAAGCGACGCTACGCGCTCGAGCCGATTCAGTTGCTGGTTGCTGAGGGCGCATCTTGTTGCCGAGGCATTCACGAGCTTCGGCTCGCTCGCTCGGAGAAACTCCAGGGAAAACGCTTCGACATTGCTCTCCCGCTTGCGAAAGAAATTGTCCGAACACAAATTTGACTTGTAAATACTAATGCCATGCTAATTGCTATTTCGAATTTCAAACTTCGAATTGAAGAACCCCCTCCCGTATGCAGAACCTATGTTTACAATGAAAATAAAAATGTCAATAACAAGAAATTTGTCAGCAACTGGACAGTGTTGGGGCGACAGAGAAATGTGAATTTCTCCAAAAAATCATTCCATCCAGAAGTGTATTAAATCAGAGAACTTTTTTATCTAGCCTCTGCATTTCATCCAAACGCACCTTTTATCGAATCCACAAATTATCAAAGCTTCAATTACCCAAACGACAAGGTGACGTCACCCTTCCAGGTCCCTAACGGGAGAACCATTACGTACCACCACTGTATACAATTTTAATTAGGAATACGAGGAATTCATCCATCATATTCATTTTCTACTCGCTTGCTTCCTTTTATCGAATTGTCCACGTCCATCTTGAGACGTCCTTTAATTCAAAGTTTGAAAACTGTTTGGCAACGTACACATTCGAGCGTTACGCTATACGGTAAAACAGCCCATCCATTCCATTAACAATATTCAGTGAAAACAGTGTAGATTCAGTTGGTGCATTCCAAATATCATAGCAAACTATTATAACTTGTATCTCTCGGAGTTTGTTTGTTACGTAGCAAACCAGCGTGAATTCGCGTGATTTTATCGCGCTCCCGATTCCGCCGCGACTCAATAAAGCACGCACATACACGCACACACATGCACGCACGCACGCACACACACACACACACACACACCGCGCGCGCGCGCGCCCGGACATTTCCGCGATTTTCCATTAAATTTCGATTAAATTGGAGGTTTAAAGCCAAATGAAATGGCGTCGCCTTGTAAGAAAAAGTACGACGGCCATTGCATTATTAACGTGCTCGCTCATGCGTTGCCGCAGCTATTTCTGCCGCGCGCATAAATATTTCCTCCACGATAATCAATTTAAATCCATGTTCCACCGACGTTCCTTGTCTGTTAACACAACACGGTTATGGCCCTTTGGGAGTTTAAGTCGACCGTACGATATCCGGCGGTGATTTTTGTTTGTCCTCGAGGACCGGTGGTATAAAAGTGGGCTGCGTCAGTCGATACTTGAACCAAGTTTCCGTTTCCGCGCGGCGCCCGTCCGAAAGCTCCGCGGAAAATCCCATCTCCAATTACGCGTGCCTTGACGCGATTAACTAGCCAAATAATACAGAACTAACTCGGCTAATTGACTAATCTCGAACGAATGTCGCGAAAGGCGCGGCGGGTAGGGGGAAGGGAGGAAGGGAGAGAGCGAGCGAGTTTAATTTCATTACATTTCGCGAAAGCAGATTATACTCGTATGTTACAACATTATGCCGGCTCGGATCCGGATATTATACGGTCGAATTTTCTGCAAGTTATCAAATTACGATTTCCGTCAAGTTGAACTTGGATTTAAAAGGAGAGACCGTTCGGTCTATTAATGTTTGAGGGGATCGCCAAGGTCGAATAAGAATAAGGATAATTTGACAATATTATCTTATTTGGGCAATATGGAAAACTGACAAGGCAAACAAATGGAATTGAAGAAGATGAGCATTTTTGACCTTCAAACTATCCGTGGTTATAAAATAATTTTTATAAAATAAAGTTTGTTTACATTATTTATTATGAAAACGTTATATTTTTTTAATCCCATCCAGTAAAAAAAAACATTTGAAACTAGTTTCTTTTTCCTTTTAAAAAAGCAGTAATTGTTACTGAAAGACGGATACGTATCTGAAACACAGTCAAAAGCAGTCATTTCTTCATAATCCTAAAACGCAACGTTAAGTTTTACATTACAGAGAACCGATTCCGTTTGTCTTGGACGGTCGGACGGGGAAAAAAGCGAAACTAAACTTGGCAACGACGAGTCAACTGTGCAGATTAATCTGGCGAGTTTCCCGACGTCCGTAATGGTTAATGGGAAATGTTTCAATGATATGACGCGTTGGTGGATACTTTGGCGAAATGGCCGTTAACCAAACATAAGGCCGCCTTGTGAAAAGACTGGGAGAGAGTTCATTGACGGAAAGAAAGAGATCCGCCGCTCGTCTACTATAACGTGCGTACGCTGCTCACAAACTCGCCATTCACCAACCAACAGGCGTATGAATGAAAACTCCTCCGCGAGCGTGCGCACTCCCATTCAACGGAATAGCAAACTTTTATGATCACATTTGAAGACTGATTGAGCTTTTCCGGTATTTTTTAAGTACTCTTAACGAGTAAGTGTCCTCGTATCAAGTTCTCGTAGCTATTGTAAAGCCGACTTGATTGATTTGTGCGCCGCGTTGTTCGTCTGGCTATTTTCATTTCGTCTCTTCATCGCCCCGACAAAGAGTGTTTGTCAATTACAGTCCTTTTTTTTTCTTTCTTTTTTTCTTTTTTTTTTTTTAATTCACCACCGAGAAAAAGCTGTCGAACAAATTCCAGCCATTTGTTTGCGGTGGAATAACTTTTTGATAAGATTTTGAAGCGAGGGACGTGTGAACGCAGAGTCGGGTTAAAATTTAATCAATTTTCGTACACCGAGAGAGCCCACTAAAAATGAAACATATATGCTTCATATATCCATGTAAAAGTCAAAATATATGTGGCATATATATCGCGTGAATGTCACACATGTGTCACACGTATGATTTGTACCGCATAAATGTCTCATATATGTTAACATATATGGTGTACCATGTAAAATACTGGCATTTGACTGTTCCAAGTATGAACATGTATAATCTTTTTCGCAATAAACTTTATGTTTATTCAATTATAAATGATTAATCAATAATTTAAGTAAATATAATTGTGTGGATATGATTGGTGCGTAATATGGCTGCTCCTACGGCATAACATATAGTTATACTATCATATTTCAGTTTGGAGTAATTTTTATAAAGATATGAAAAATATAATATGAAACATTACTATGCTTTTAATCCATTAATTAATTTCATTATTTTTACCTCTATTATTATTAAATTAAAATGTACTTAAAATCTAAAAATATTGTAATACAAATTCATTAATTAAGTTAACGACCAACTACCATTTTCAGCTCGAATACCACGTTAAACTTTCTTTTTTTTTTTTTCATTTTTTTCATTTTTTTGCAAATTTTCTGGATATTAAAAGTATTGCCAGAACAAAATCACTACTCGTCACTCAGCCAGTACTGTGCCAGTAAGTCGACTGATTGCCAACTTTTACATGGATGTTTACCACATATGTGTGACCTATATGTGTTGATTTTTAATGAAAACGCGTACTTACAACCGCACGAACAAATCGGAAATTTTATTTCGTACAAATTAACGAAATTTGGTCGTTTCATTGAATCAAATTTTATCGTAAATTCAAATCAAATGCAAAATTCAAATGGATGAATATTCTATTAGAATGATTTTTCATTTATTTTGATGACAATTATATTCCATGCCATTTTGATTAATGAATGAAAGTAAATGTAAAAGTTATTTGCCATTTCGGCCGCACGCATCGCACGCAAATTATAATAAATACAACGCAACAAGCAAATAAATACAATAAATTGAATTGTCAACGTACAAATGAAATTGAACAAAGTGGGGGGGGGGGTGATTTTGTCACTTGCGGCGTCAAGAAGTTGCTGCGCTGGCGGAGATTGAAAGTAGAAGGATCCGTTGTTAGGGACGGATCATAAGTAGGAGTATTTTTATTACTGTAAGTGAGAGGGGTTTAAGGGTGTTTTGAGGGGACAGCCCCGAACATGTGCTACGTCTTTTCATTCGAGAATCTCGAGTCATGAATGAACGTTTGTTTGTCACGAGTAAACTTGAAAAATTCAACATCGAGATCCCATTATAACGTGTAAAAAATTGTTTTATTACTTCAACATCAAACCTATTTTTCTGTCCTTAAAAGTAAACAGAGTTTTCTTTCATAACAACGTTTATTTGTTTTAACGCGAAAATATATTTTGGTAAGTTATTTAAAAAATTATGATATTCTTGAATCAAAAGGAAATCGAAGTATATTTATTATTTTCTTTTCCTGTAGTTTCTTCATATGATTTTGTCACAAATTTATAAGAACAACTTTCTTATTCGAATATGTGGGATACGTGGGTACACTATGACTCATCTTCGTGGAAGTTTCCGGTGCCGGAAATACCAGTTTAATGGGCAGAAATAAGTTTAGTATGGCTATAAATATCAATGTCCAACAATTACACAGTATGATACAATATTTCAAAGATATTTTTATAATATTTTTTTATATATTTAATTCGTAAATATATTTTATTCGTTGTAAAATTACGTTTTGAAGTATCATATATTATTCTCGAGGGTTTAAATTTGCGCGCCAAAAACCAACTTCCGCCCGCTCGTTCCATCGAGCGAGGTAATTTTGTTCCATCAAGCCGGCACATTTCCCCAAAACAAATCTTACTTTAGTTATCGATCAAACAAAAGTACCTTCGCCTCGGGCTACAGGTAAACTGCCATGCATACTCATTGCGGGGTTCAATTTCAGTACTGGCCGTTTTACTTGAATCATCTATTATAAGGCACAAAGCTTAATACATTGAAAATAATTAAAAGCCATTACATCCATTATACATTTAATAACTAATAATACTCATAGTTATGAGTATCCATAACGACGATTATATTTTTGGACGAAAACTGGAGCATCCTATTTTAGGTAAGCATTATTATGAAGAGACGAAAATGGATTATATCCCGCAAGTTGCTCCGATTGTTTTGGACAGCGGTTTACCCTTTGTAAGTATTTTAAATAATTCAATCAATTAAAGTTGATTTTTGTATTATCTAGAAAAAAATTTTTTTTTTCTTTCTCAAAAAATGTATATAAATATATGTATATAAAATTGAAAATTGATGCGAAATTCGTGCATTGTTCCAAATACGTTTGTATATTATTTGCTAAGTAAGAAATATTTCAGATTCCAGTGTACATTCACTTTTTGATGTTCAACTTAGAGCCAGTCGTGAGACCGCAGACGCCAGAAGTTTTACAATATTTCAAAGCAGATTCTACGCACGAGTAAGTTATATTCTTTGACTTTAAAAGTATCAATAATGCGACGTACAATTTGCTGGAGGAATTTCATTTATTTGCATTTTAACAGGGAAAAATCAAAGCACGTGAAACAGATGGCAATACCGTCCTGGAGAAAAATATCAAACCATCGATCGAAATCTGATTCATGGAGATAACTATGTAATGTGACGTATGTTACAATGTGATTCTGTAGAAGAAGAAAGTTAAAATAATTAAATACACTACTCGACCACGACTTGTCACTTTCGCGAATTTACAAATATGCACGACTTGACAGTCGGAAGTGTTCATGATTTGTAGATTTATGTCACATGTTCCTGAATGACGAGAAACGTGGAATTATTCATTGACCAATAATAAGTTAGCGCGGCAATGATAAATATTTTAGATTTGCTAAACATAACCCTGATTGGAAATTGCACTTGATGATCAAAATTCTGCTCTGATTGAAAAAAAGTTGCTGAAAAATGCTAAAAGGTCCCAATTTTAACAGTTTTTCAGTATTTGTCAGTGCTTAGGTGACAAGTCGTGGTTGAATAACGTAATCAAAAACAGATTGGAACAAATTAAAGTGACTTAAAAATGAAAGAGCTTAAAAATAAAACGTTTTTAAAATGCAAGCTTCCTCTTACTTTCTTTCTTAATCCCACTTTAATGACCTTTCGAATGTAAACATTGTTACTGTTTTTATCTTATTAATTGTCTATATTTTTAACTTTAGAAATATTTTATTCTTCCATTCCATATATTTCTGATCTTAAAAAGAAAACTGTGATGATATTTTTGTGTATCTTTATTTTGAATCAAATTGATTGAGAGAAAGTAAAAGATAAATAGTTGATATATTATTATTGGCAGTCGTTCACGTTTTTACCATCATATTTTAGAGTACGCATATTATCTAAAGTGGTTTACTGTTTCAAGACTTATCATGACTCCATAATTTTCTACTTTATCGATAATCGTATCTTCTTTAGTATCTGCCAATGAATGTTACAATTATTGATTAATTTCTAGCTTTCTAGAATAATGAATAAATAAATTATTATCATTGCAAATATCAAAATAAGAGAGAAAAGAAATTATAATAAATTAAACTTAGTAAAATAATTTTTTTATTTAAATAATAAACTTGTCTGTACAGCTGTTAATCAAGAATTAATGGAGGTATGAATTTTACAAATCCATTATTTTCCTTAATACATCTAAACATTTTAGTTACGTAATTGACTATAATAAATAATATATAATAATAAAATAGTTACGATATTTAATGACAATGTTAACATTGTTACTTTTAATAAAATTTGGTTGATTTTATATAATACTTCGTAATACGGATAAATAAGCCATCGCAGTTTTCATTACCTATAAACAAAATTACAATTTATTAATAAAATGTGTGTATATAATTTTACAAATAATTGCACTGTAAAAGATAAATAAAAATGTTATTTTACTCACTTCTGCAAACGATGTCAACGACATAGTTCCAAATTTACCAGCTAACAAACACAAAGGCTTTTGTGATCTTTGCAAGCACAAAATTATTAATCTTTGTTCTGGAATGGACAATTCATACCACTTGCAATGATAATAAGATTCAGACAGTTTAACGCTCTGCAACAGTAAAAGTTTACTCGTGCGGAAAAAAGCTTGGTTTTTTGATCATAACTAACGGGTCAAAAACATGGGCCAAGCATTAAGTACACTCTTGCGGAAAAGAATGCTGAAAATGCTGAAAAAACTGAACAATATTGAAAACTCCCAAATTTTAGCGTTTTTCAATATTTTCAGCATTTTTCATCATTCTCTTCCACGAGGGCAAGTTTATCGCAACATAAACCGAGGTCAAGCTAAAATTGTATGTTACGAATAATATGATAGAAAATGTTCAAATTTCAATACCAAAATTTATATAGTTTTGTGAAGTGAATTAAGATATTTACTTCGTGGATTAGATATTCGCCAACGAGACAGTGCGCGTACAGGCGAGAAACGTTCAAAGATCCATATACGAAAAATGTTAATAATATGGTTTTCTGTCCAACAGCCAAGCTCTGGATATAAATGGTATAAATGATTAATGCATTATAAATACAAGTTTTGATATTCCAAAATGAATAAAACTTTTAAAGTTTATCAAAGAGAATAAAAGTAACTTCAATGTTATTTGTACTTACCATTAAAATATTGTAAACTAAAATGCATATTAGTACACTGGCACCAACGAGGTGTACCAATAAGCAACTTTGCAGAGCGTTTACTAATACTTCACCTATTCTTTAAGGAACATAAATGTTGGTTGTTTATATTCATGCGAAAAAAAGGAAACCAAAAGTATGCTACTTCCTTTAAAAAGTATTTAAATCAAAAAATGAAATTAAACCTCAAAAGTCGTTGATGATGCTTGATATGATGCTGCAGGTCAAGGGTTTCTTGTCGCGGTTTGTGACCAATTTCCTCAATTCTCAAACCCAAAACTGCCAATTGTCCGCACAAATGATAAGTTATCGTCAACGTTAAACAGTCCATAGAAGCTTGCGTGAAATTATTTATGATGGCAAACGGGGCTTGAAAGAGATAAGTCAGCGCGTAGGTACGCATACTGTTGATTTCGTAGAATGAGTAGAATCTCTGGGGCAATTCGTAGGAAAAAGTCGTATTTGAATTCCCAGAAGTTAATCCTATTCAAATAACAAATTATTACTTTTTAAGTGTTCAAATATGAATAATATAATGCTACACTGAGAATAAATAACTAGAATATATTATTGTTTTACTGGATTAGTCTTAATCTGATTTCTTTGATTGTATATCTCAGTAGATTTATTAAATGTTACCAGATCACTTTAAGGTCTGAAAAGATCATATAACAGATTAGCTTCATATTTTACTTGAAAAGATTCATATCTCATTAGAATAATTTCAGTTTTCATCACATTATTAGCTAATCTTATCAGATCTGACTCAAATTTAAACAAATTTGTCTCAGATCTAATCAGGTACCAAATTAAATGTAACTATTTAAGAATCTTGATGCTTTTAAGTAACTGCAATGTTTATATTTTTATTTCAATTCATTTTAGGTAACAGTCAACTTGAAAACAATAAGTCGTTCTATTTACTTCTTCTCGGTTTAAGTTAAAAAGTAAAATTTGTCAGTGACATACTTGTTCCCAACTGTTGTATAAGTGGTTTCAAAAAATAGAGAAATACCGTGCATCCAAGACAGTAAACCAGAAGCTTGCAAAATATTTTGCATATTTCGTTGTACATGAGGACTTGTCTTTTCTCATCATCATTCTTGTAATTCTTTGCCACAAGTTCCCTCTTCATGTTCGCCAACATTTCTCCGAAATCATTGTTATATCGTTTGAGAGTGATCAATCTGTAAAAGACTTGCGAGAAAGTAATTATTTCGGATAAAGTTCTTAAAACCTTCCTGAAGTGACCGAATGCAAGGAAGAAGCTCAAGTACACCAGCCCCAGGCAATATAAGTAATATATAAATGCAGTTCCGAATTTCAATATGCTTGGTGATTCAGGCCAGACGCCCATTACGTTTAACAAATTCTTGTTCCATGGCAAGATCTTTGCTGCGCGTTCAAATGCTTCCTGGTCGCTTAGAGGTTTGCTTTTCTACATGGAGAGAAAATATTAGGAAAAATTATTAAGATTGTTAGTAAATAGGATACACACTTGTCCAAACTATCATTTTTATTATAATATTAGTTTAATTCTCGAATGTGTTGTGATATTTCATATCCTCTTGTGATTTTTCTGTTGCAAAAACTGCAGGAATTCATAACTTTTTCTTTTTCTCTTATGAAATCCTGTGTTCCTTTATCAAGGGTGTGGGAAATACTGTGGAACCTATGGCTGAATCTGCGGGCATGTATTATACACACAGAAAAAAAGTTACAACAAAAATTACTATAACGTATAACAAGGCTAACATAAAACATTTTGTTATGGTATTTTAATAAATTGACAGAGTATAAGATTTGTACAATTTATTAGTGTTCAGTGTAGTAAAAATTGGAGGGCATTTATTAATATTTCGGTACTTGCCAAGTAATAATTGATTCCAAGAAATAACTTTACGTCAAGGTTATTATAAAGTATGGTAAGATTTATTGTAACACTTTTCTGTGTGAAAAATTGTATTCACCCAGCCACAGATTCTTCCACAAGTGGCTCAACTGTGGCTTTTGTCCAAATTAAACTAAATAAAAAGGTGTACGCTTGGTTCACAGTTAATATGAAGAAATAATTGTACTCACTCGCATTCTTTCTGCTTGGATTTGACATATCACGTATGTTAGAAATAGAGGACGTTACTTGCATTAACCATATTTTAACCGCGAATTTAATTTTTTATTAGGCAATCATTTCCATTAACAAGAAAATCGTTTGGTGTTTAATAAGGAATGAATTTTTTTTGTCGCACGTCTAGAGGCTGTCATAATTTATGCACAGATCGGAAAAGTAGTTTGATTATTATAATTCATTTTCTGCACGATCTTGTCATTTTTTTATTAATTATTCATTGCCGCAGTTAATAAAGAATGAATTTGCTTGCTGGTTTTGGAAAGGTTCGTTAAATGGATGATTATGAAAATATTGTTTTTATTAAGTGAAATTCATTTTTGCGTATTGCTATCGGTATATACAATAAGAATTTTATTCTTATCTTAGAAGTTTTATATTAGAATTTATTTTAATATGAACATACATTATGAACGCAAGTTTTAAAAATAATTCTTATACAAATAATATGAAAAAAATTTAACATTTATATTTTTAGATTATCAGATTTGACTATTAATCATTTCATTATTCATAAGTGCAACTAGTTAGTCATTTTATGATCATTCACTTATTTATTGTTTCTAAATATACAATGTACAATATAAAAATATATTACATTTTGAGAAATAATGCATACGTATTACGATGATCAAGTTTTATGGAGTCCTACAACAAAATACAATAAGAATTAAATAAATATTTATGTTTAAAATGATTATATAATATAACATGTACACGACATCAAACTTACATAAATTTTCTTAATATAGATAAATATCCCATTGAAGTTTTTATGACCTGTAAAGAATTCGATCTTTTCAATACAATTATTCTAAGGATTTGTATTCTTTTAACAAATAGCCCATAAAAATTTAATCATACTTCTGTCATTGTACTAAGATAAAATGTGCCAAAACCTCCAGAAGTTAGACAAAGAGGTTTTTGTGATCTTAACAGGCAGCAAAGTATACAATATGCATCTTGCCGTGGCAAGTCTCTCCATTTAACATTATAAATTGCTTCCGTTATTTTGCCACTCTAAAATGCAACATATCAGTTATATTTTGAGAAAGGTAATCTTTTAGATAAGGAGTTTTTAGGCTATAATAATATTCTTGTACTAGTGCCTGAATGAAGAAAAATATAAGGAAATTACTTCTGTCACAAGTTGTTCCCCAGCTGAGCACAAAATGTACATAACGAATAATGTTAAAGACATAAAGAATCCAAATATTATTAAACCAACGCCACTTCCCGCTGCCAAAATCTGTAAAAATAAAGAGAATTCGTGACAAATTTAGAATTTATAAACTTTGTATAAAAATGACTCATTAATAAATAAAATTTCTGTTGCATTTCAGATTGAGAAACAAGTTACAATCAGATTATTAGCAGAGTGGTGAAAATGGCCTATATTCGTTGTGATTTGCCATCAGTGATCTCAAGAATGTAAGTATAATTTTGCAACAAATATTTTTTTTATTATTAATATTTTTTTAAGTATTTATATAATTTATTTTGTATAAGAAGTCGATACTGCAGGGCGCTACTTATGTTTTAAACATCACCTTAAGGAAATTTCTTTTGGAAATTCCTTGTAAATGTTTTAATAAATAGGGGTGAGTGTTTTATAGTCACATAAATACAAAGTAGGAAGAAATCGGAGCAAAACAAATAAGAAGCAGAAAAAAGAAAACAAACTTTGGTAAAGGATGATTTATAGAACAAATGCCAGCATTTTTCATAATAATTGTGACTTTGGGTGCTTATCTTAGCTCTGAGCAGTGCTCTGAACAGTGTTAAAACTGTTCTCATTGGTTCATTCTTTTAGAATTAACATTGAATAAAGTAAACTGCTCAGAGCAGTGCACAGAAAGCTAAGATAAACACCCTTGAACTAGTACTACAGCTCAATTCACAATTATAAATATGCTTTTTCCAGTTTTGTAAATCATCCTTTACCAAATTTGCTTTCTTTTTCTGTTTCGTGTTCGTTTTGGAGGCCTATTCTTGAAAGGTAACATGAAAAGAAATAAAAGGTAGTCTGAAGTTGAACGTAACCGTGTAAAAGTTACATTTTCGGTTGTGTTTAACTTCAGAATAACTCTCTTTTTTTCGTGTTACCTTTCAAGAGGGGAATTTTTCTATCTTTTATCTTTATATCACAATTTAATGTAGGAAAAAAAGACAGAATAATTGATTTCAGTTTGATCTTGAAAAGTAATCTCAATCCAGGAATAGGCTTTCTGCTATGTGTTCTTTCTCCTTTGTGAACCCATCCCTATCTTCCAGTTATTGTCCAAGAAAATTTCGTAGCGCCACCGGTTAAGAAAGTGATGTTTACATTAATATCATAACCTGTTATAACCTCTGAATATTGCCTGAGTGTCAAACATGGAGTAATTAAAATTATAAAAATTAATAATAAAATGCTTAATTGTTAGATATACTTTTGAATATCAAAGTAATTCGGAAAAAGTTTTCTTGTTTAAAGTGCCAAAAAGCATAGGAGATGCTAAATTAAGGCAAAATTTTTGCAAAAAAGGTCAAGTTAAATAAATATTCTGTGATACGGATTACACTCATTAATAACAATGCATTTTATAAATTATTCCCAATATTGGAAAATGTTATCTTGTGCTATTTATGATATGAAGTAATATCTATGATATTATTTTCTACTGGTTGCTTAACAAGTGACACATAGGTTGGTAAAGTTCGAAAATGTGTGATATACACACATGTTTCGTGTACTTCATTAGTATATTAGCTATAATATATGAGCTAAAATTTCGTTCGAAAGCTAGATTTTCTATCCTTTTTTACAGTTAAATTACATTATTAACAAAAAATAGAAAAATTTAGTTAATATTTATATTTATCGTAGAAATTATTTTCACTTGACAATATATAACTTACTGTTATAATATGGAATCCTAGAAGACAAAGACCTATAGTGTCACAAAGCAAATCAACTAAAATTGCTGAACTAAATGATTCATCAATAGCTCGTCCCATTCTGAAAAACAAAAGAACTGGGAATACATATTATCCATTTGAAAACATAATGATTTGTTCTTCACAAATCCTGTTTTATGATGTATAATGAATGTGACATGTAAAGAAGCTTTGTTTCCTTTGTAATCTTATTTCGTACATACCATAAAAATGGTATGTATAGTTCTTAAATTACTATAATGACCATAATTAGTGACTAATTATATATCTATATACTTTGAAGTTTTCTACCTAGTTCCAAAACCACAATGTGTATATTTTACTTTTAACGTCACGCAAGTGTGATTATTTCAGTAAACGAGAAATTAAATTTCATGAATTTACATGTTAAAATTTGTACAGTTATATTACACTCATAAAATTTTTAATAAACTAGAATTGTTTTAATGTTAGTCACAATTCTAATTTTAATTTACTTTAAAAATAATTTAATTTGTAAACTGTCAATAACTCACTCTAACAGTTTAATATGTTCTTTTATAAGAATTCTCAATTCTTTTGAAATATTGTTTTTCTCGTGTTCCAAATCACGAATCCTTGAAGATAAAATAGCCATTTGTCCACAGAGATGGTAAATTAACGTGATCATAATGCAATGTCCTCCGGCAGTGCCGAATGTAATGATTATTACAAATGGGATTTGCGATGAATATGTTAGTATATATGTTGTTAAATCTTGAATGGGATAAAACACGTAAAATCTATATGGCAGAGGTAAAACAATAGTTGCATTTTCATCCTCTGGAGATAATGCTACAAATGGAAAAAAATTCTATGTAAAATTATTTTTTTTAATCGAGAACTAAATTTAATTAGAAACAAAATTCTCGTGGAAAAATAAATGTTGAACATTTTTGAAAATCTATCTATTCTATCTTTTTTTCCACAAGAGTATTCTTTTCACAATAAAGTTTTTTTTTCTCTTTTTTTAGAATTAATTAATTACATTGACATATCTATTTAATTATTTTACCAGCACTGAGCATCCCCAATGGTTTGATATAATATAAAATACCAGTAAACATGATCTCCCCGATCATGAGCTTTACGTAAAATTTCGCGACGCCATTGTACGACATAAATGTCACTTTCTCCTCTTCACTTCGGTACTTGCTTATATTAAAATCTTCCAATGATGTTGATATCAAGAACGCCAATTTTTTTTTGTGGGAGTGCAATGTCCACAATCTTGAAATAATCGTCGTAAAAGGCATAGTTTCGGTCAAATTTGTTACTAAGAGAGCCAAGCTCCTTAAGGAGAAATAAAAGTCTATGTAATCAAGTGCCATGTAATACAAAAAATATCCGAAATTTAAAAAAAATATTATGTTGCTCGAAGCGAGTGGCCATAGACCCAAAATTAACATGAACCATTTTGACCAGGGAAATATTTTAGCTGCTTTGTCAAAATCCTTTTGAGTCTTCACGTGGGCATAATTCATAAAAAAATATATGTTAATGTAAAAAAAAAAATATTTATACTTTTGCAACAGTCGAAGAAAAACAAATGCAACAACTAAATCCTACATTATTATAACAAATGAAAAAAGCATGCTCATTTTTACGTCAGTTTGGCAAGAATAATTTACATTTTGCAAAAAAAGAAAACAAGCAAAATTTTTGGAACAAATGAAAATTAAATTATAATAAATCGCAAAAACAAACGATTAACATTCAAATATCGTACAAGCATTTTTCTTAAATAATCACTGTACTGATTTCCTTTTGATAGTTCGCGTTTTTCATACTGAATAGGAAGGGACCAAAGATTGCCTCAAATTACTAAAATTGCTGGAAAAGACGCACATGCCAACGAAGTTTTAATTTGCATCCTCTAAAATTCATAGGCTGTTGTTAAGCCGCATTAAAATTTCATCACATAATGCAATGGTAATCTTCAAATGCTCGCTTTGACAATTTGAAGTGATTATCTTAAAATTCTTGTGACAATGTAACGTGAAAGTTAATTTAAGAAATCTGTTGAAGAAAAGAATATTACTAAAACATACTTGATAAATTGATAATAAATATTTTAAAACTAAACAAAATTAATAATAATAATAACAAAGTGTCGAAAGCTTTCGAATGGAAAAATATAAGAAATAACCATTTATCTTTATACATCTAATATTATTTCAGCAATATTTATAATACTGACAAGTAAATTGTAGTTAAGAAAAAAAATTGTTATAAGTTTATTAAGAACAAAGTGTGGTGTCAACAACATGTCTACTTGAAATAACAAAATATATTTTTTGTATAAAAATCCACGAAGGTAAATATTTTGAATTTTATTCAGAATAAGAAAACCCAAAGATATTGTGCAATGTGTAATTCAGTTATATATTTTTTTAAGAATAATGTTCACTGATCGCTCTACTAATAATCATTCTTCTAATTTCGCTTGTCCCAGCACCGATTTCGTACAGTTTAGCGTCTCTCAAAAGACGTCCCGTGGGATAATCGTTTATATATCCGTTACCACCTAAAATATGGATTATTAAATAAATAAATTAATATACGTAGAGAAGAATAATTTTTATTCACTTTAAAAATAAAATGTATTGGTAGCTCTACGGGCTACCAACATATTTCACTTTCAAGGTCAATAAAATGTACTTAACTCGAAAAAAAGTGGTTTCAGGTTGGTAGCCCTTCGCCTTTGACTTGGGCTACCAACTTAAAACCATTTTTCTCCTCGCATTTTTGTTTTTGTACAAAATAACAATACTCGTAACAGAATTTATTGATCGTTAAGGGGAACTGATTAATAATTGTACTTGTTTTGAAAATTACCTAATATTTGAATAGCGTCAAGGGCATTTTGCGTTGCATTTTCAGCACAGTACAATATTACGGCAGCGCAATCCTTGCTGTCCACGTGGCCTGTGTCGCAAGCTCTTGCCACGTTGTAAAGGTAACTTCTACTGGTGCAAAGCTTAGTGTACATATCCGCTATTTTTCCCTTTAACCATATTTGCAAACAAATTAATATCATTGTAAATTATCATAACATTTACACAAACTTTATTTATACAAATAGAAGGTCTTAGTTTACCATGTATTTGAAATTTGTAGCACATATAATCAGTTATAAAATACTAATATTTATAGAATATTAACTGAATATTATTAATATATAATATACTGCCTCAAGTATAACTTCTGTCAGAGTTATTTTTATAATTCAATATAAAACATGATTTTTTTAATCTCTAAAAAAAAAAAAAAGAATTAGACAATACCTGTATCAATTGAAATTCAGCAATATTGCGACCAAATTGTTGTCGCGTATGAGCATATTGAAATGCTACATCACAGGTAGCTTGAGAAATTCTATAAATGATCAAAAACATATTATTATACTTTCGTTATTTCTAGGTATCTTATTTCAATTTTTCTCGTTTCAATTTTAAGTTGTTATTAAACGAATACATTTAAACTGTAATTAAAGAAATTCTTGATAATATAATAAGTCAAGTTTAAATAATGTTAAAGTATTTTATTGCGTAGCATATAAAATTGTATGTGTATTTAAATTAAAATTAATAATTAAAGTAAATATATTTCAATGTCATTGCAAATAAATAGTAATTAATTCTGATAGCCGATAATTAAACAAACTCATGAAATATTTATGACTAGAATTTTTCTTTTCATTACATACATTGTGTGTGTACACAATTGAAAGAATTAAATCTTATTTGTATATTTTGAAACATACCCTAAAGGCCCTCCAGCCAGCACTAATCTCTCTAAATCTAATCCGCTGAATAAAACGTAAACACCTTTGTTTTCTTGTCCCAATATGTTTTTAGCTAAAAGGAAAAGGCATCATTTCCTTAGTAAAATTTGTCACTCGTTGGCCAACTCAGATTAAATATAACCTTCTTAATATTATACATCATTAAATATCTTGTAAAATAAAAATGAATTTAAGAAAATCGCAACGTACGTCAAGAGTTAAATACGTTGGAATGTTTTAAAATAGTTTTAAATTTTATATCTATAATCAAGGTCAAATATCTGTAATTAATCAAAGACTCTTTTTACCGGGAACTTTGCAATCCTCAAAGATTAATTCACCAGTGTTAGATCCCCTCATACCCAATTTATCCAATTTTTGGCCCGTACTGAAACCTTCCATACCCTTTTCAATAATAAATGCAGTGATACCATGTTGAGCTTTCGAGGCATTTTGATCGGTCCTCGCATAAACAACAAGTGTATCCGCATCCGGGGCATTCGTGATCCAAAATTTATTCCCATTAAAAATATAATAATCCCCCTTTTTCTCAGCTTTAAGTTTCATAGAAACAACGTCAGATCCCGAGCCTGGTTCTGACATTGCAAGAGCTCCGATGTGTTCCCCTGAACATAACTAAAAGTCAAGATATTTGTTGAGGTCAATCATAAAAAAGGTGAAACAATTAAAGTAAATTTTAAGCCTCTTCTTGAAAGCCTTTTCAAAGAACAAAGAAAGGTTCTTTGGAAACTGTTATTTACTTTTGGTAGATATTTATGCTTTTGTTCCTCGGTGCCATTTCTGTGAATCTGATTTACACAAAGATTCGAATGAGCCCCGTAACTTAGAGCAATTGCTGGACACACTCTGCTAAGTTCCTCCACAATAATAACATGATCGGTGTAACTCCCTCCTGTGCCACCAAATTCTGATTTCGCTGTGATGCCCAAAAAACCTAAGTTACCTAACTTTTTCCAGAAATTCTGAAAAGGGTGGTTAATTTGAAATAAAACAAAATGACGTTTATTTGTTAATTTAGTTTTTAATAAGATTAACGCCTTACCCTCAAGTCATCAAAATTATTTTTTCTATCAATTTCGGCCGCATTCGGGGCAAGTTCCTTTTGTGCAAAATTAAAAACCAAATTTCGTAACTGCAATAATAATATCACTTTTAATTATAATATTTTAATAATTCAATTATGAAAATAAAAAATATTTTACAATAATCGGTCAAATTATTTTTCATATTCCAAAGGTCATTAACCAACAATAACAACAATAATCGGTCATTAATCCCATTGACAATAAAATCAAAATGCACATTAAAAACTGTAAACGGTTGTGTACATTCCAAGTATATTTTTCTCAATTTACAAACAATTTAATGTTCTGTTTTTGAACTTTGCACCCTTTTATAAAATAAATAAAATAATATGAAAATATATCCATCAAAAGTGATGATTTTTACAGATTTATTGGAATAAATACTTTATTATAGTATTTCTTTCATAAATTATCATAAGAATGTGTATAAATTGTCTTTTGGGGTTCGAATCCAATTTTTTATGAGAATATTAACCAACTGGAAAATAAAAGTTAATTTTGTACAAATATATATATAAGCCATTAATATATTTAATTAGGAAGAAATTACATATGCGACGCGTGACAATAAAAACAACTGTCATGGCGGAAAACTGACCTCTTTCTGCTGATCAGTTAATCCGAAAACATTTTCATTGATAGGATAAAACTGTGACAAGGCTCTGACATTGTACTTGACATTTTTCAAGACCATACGCAAGAGTTGTGACCCGCGGCGTAAATTGCGTCCAAACATGTTTAACGCACAAACGAAACCGCATTAAATGACTGGCAAACTGCTATTATACTTTCAAAGGCTTGAATTTAGATAAGCAACTGACTTTATACACGCGACACAACTCTGTACAAAATATGCTGTTTGTTCGAACGATATGTGTTATCACAAGATGATTTTCGGTCGCATATAAGAAAGCACGCGGCAAATTTATTTCAACGAAATTTAAAGCGAAACTTATCAAGATGAATTCGTTACGTTTTCTGGGTGTTATTGAGCAAAAAAATGGTCTAGAAAACTGTACTGTTGAAGCAATGCCAATTGGTGTTGGTGTAACAATGTTATAATGTTAATGTTGTCCCACACTGAGAAAAATGAAATAGTATGTTTATCAATAAATTCTGGGGTATTGAACCTATATGTACTCTGTAGGTGTAACTATAATAATTTATGGAAAAACTAAGTATATGTAATGCATACAGTTCTATAAACATAGAATACTGTACAATGTGTATAGAAAAAATTCCCAAAAATTATAAGTGATACACATACAAAGAACGTGTAGGTTGATTATTCCAGGATTTATTGCTAAATATGCTATTTATTTTTCTCGGTGCAGTATTATGAAATGTAACATTTACAACAATTTTATGGGAAATGTTTTATTGTAGGTATCATGTTGTTGTATTATTATCATGAGAAAATTTACATTTCAAGGATCGAATTATCTGAGGCTATTGATGTAGTATTGAAAAGTTCTGTCTAAAAAGAAACGTACAATAAATGTTGAGCGAAACAAAATTAACCAAACAATAACAACATTAAGAGACTGTTGAGAATACAGATTTTTAAGTTACCATTTTTGGTAAATTTTCTTTTAAATGCTACATTTAATCTTATTTAATCTTGTGTAAATAAATTGTGCTGTTAGAGCCATTGTTTTCTGTAATCCCAACATAAATTTCAACATATATTTAACATATACAATTTAACAAAGCGATTAGTGTTGTAACGACAGAAATATTTTCTCCATTTAGTAAAATATTTTCTCCATACCCTAAAATAGGGTATATACGAAATTAAAAATTGCTCCCGAGTTTATCAATTTTTTTTACAATCAATAGAAAAAAATTTTACCTTTCGTAATTATCCCGAAATGAATATAATATATTTCGACATTTAGTATTCCCTAATAGCGAAGAATATTTTTGGTACATTCTGAAAATATTCTGAATATACCAAGGAAATATTCTAATATCCGGCTTCAGGAATATTTTTGGTATATTCTTGGGTGATTTGTGTTTTTTTTTTTTAATATTCTAGAAATGTACCATAAATATTTCTGTAGCGGACATAGGAATATTTTTGAGAAATTTCTTTCAAATATTTCTTGGTATCAGGGATTACATCTATTTCCACGTACACTTTTTGTTTCATCAAAATGAATTCTTAAATTTAATTTAGGTTTTCTATTTTAATCTCATTATTATTAATGTGGTAAATTTTAATGATTAAAAATCTATTATGCTCAATTCAAATACGTGAATCATCGCGCGCGACGCAAGTGCCATCTGCCGGCACCGCCCGTACACTCCATCATAATCGAGCGACGCCAATTGCCATCATTTAACAGTGAATTCTATTGGGAAGAGGTCTTCAGCCGGTCGTTTAGAACAGTTTTCGTGACTTTTCAGTGTCCTTGATCCAACACGAAACAACGCGTCTTGTTTGTACGTAAACACGAATATGTCCAAGTTAGCGCGTTAATCGACTTATTTCTGTCTGCCAATCTACATTCTTAATCGTCCGCACTTGACTCGGGAATCGGTTTGCGAAGATCTTAAGTGATTTTGATTGTGAGTGCGAACGCCGTGTTATAGACTGTTTTTCATTTAAAATTTGACGAGCCGACACGATGAGTTCTAACAATGTGCAGCCTCTGTTCGCTTGTTCCCGATGCTTTTCCAGGCATCCATTCGAGGAATTGTCTCCGGGGCAGCAGCTGTGCAAGGTAAATAAAAAAAAAAGCAACAGTCCTTCCCACAATTTCAAGTATAACCTAACCTACAAAGCGTCCGTCCTTTTGATTAAATGCTGTTTCGAACGTTGACGCGTTTTAGCAAACTTTCAACCTCTTTTTCAGTTTTTCTATTAATTTGTATATCTGTTTATTCACTTTCATTTGTTTTACGATAAATTTACATTAATTATGGTCAGAAATTTTAGTCACTTGATTAAATTTTATTAAATCGAAATTTATATTATATTTCAAGAATTAAATAATTATTTGTTATATTCTTATTATTCTTATTATTATTATTATAGAGATTTATTAAGAATTTCTCATATTATTCATATGTACATAAATATATTACATGTATAGATATACATACATATTTGTATAAGTATATATATATGTATGTGTACATGTATTTATTTTAAAATTTTCAAACATATTTTGATGTTATTTATATTTATTGCTTTTTAGAGGAATTTTGTTTCATTTTGTTTTTGAGATTTGATAAAAATTATAGTATAAGAAATTGTATATAATGGGGCTTTTGTGCATGTGAAAAGTGAGGTTATGCATGTCATTTCTTTGGTTTGGAGTCGTTTACGTATACACATTTGGCTTATCATGTGTCTACTGTGCCTCTGAGTCATCGTAACGTTGAAGTTTTAAAGGAGGTGTATTTTTAAACAAAAATAAAGGAAGCTGCTGACTAATAATTACGAATTAATGGGATAAAAATGAGATTAAACGATGTCAATTTTTGTAGTCATTTTCTGAGTTTATATACATTTTAGTGTATATTTCAGGATAAATTTGAGTTTTAAACGAAATGAGGAGTATTTTTAAATTTTTTTAACCTTCAAATGTCTGATAAAGGACATTTTTCAGTTTTAATTATAATTTTTTCATAAAATTAAAAATAATGAAAATTTAAGTTAAAATATAATCATTGCAACTGCAATGTAATTTAAACTGCAATTTAATTAAATTGCATTATGAATATGTAATTAATTAATACATGTAAAAAACCGTAATGTTGAGATTCCCTTCAATACATAATTATAACCCTTTATATGAAATTTATTCATATATCATTCAGTGAAAACCCAACAATTTTGATTGTATTATTGTCCAGTTTCTGTTTAAAATATAATTAGATATTTTTATATCAATTAAATTGAAATTTATATTTTTATATAAGCTTTTAATCAGATTAAATATATTAAAATAAAACTGATATAAATATATTGAAATAAATTGGTATATTTCATCATATTATTTTAATAAACAATTTTTTTCAATACAAAAAAAATTGTTGATAAAATTATTTATAAAGGAAAATCAAAGGTAATTAGAAAGTTAAAGTATAAATTATCACATTAGACAGATAATATATACCTATAATAATAATAATAATAATAATAATAATGAAGATATGACTATGAGAAAATTATAGATTTATTATAAGGAATAAATATGATATAAGTGTATAATGAGATAAAATCAATGGCTCAAGTCTAATATGAAACTCATGTTTCTTTATGACAATTGAAATTGGATTAGCAGTGATTGTCAAAGCATAATATGTAATCTAATACTGTGATACAATTTATTGCGCACAATGCGTACAATCTAAAACATGAAATTGTTTGTTCAGGAATGTCGGGGTGCTTTCCCAGTGGTCAAATGTACCTATTGTAGATCAGAATTTCAACAAACCATGTAAGTAGATATTAAAAAAAAAACAATATAAAAACAAAGACCACACAAAGAGTATGGAGATATTTTTTACTACTAAATTATAAAAATAATTATACATATTTCTTTGTGTATACTTAAAAATGTTTGAGATAAAATTACAGTAGTTTTTTTTCTTGTAGTAAGGGAAATACCAGCACAATTTGTAAAAAATGTGAACAAAATGTGAAAGCCTATGGAAAGCCATCAGCATGCGAATATTGCAATACAATAGCAGCATTCATAGGTAGCAAATGTCAGAGATGTACTAATTCTGAGAAGAGATACGGACCACCTGTTACTTGCGAGCAATGTAAGCAAAAATGTGCATTTGATCGACAAGATGAAGACAAAAAGGTAAATATGAGTACATTTGAGCAATTAGTAAATCTTATGTTTTTTAGATTTAATGCAATACAGTTGTTTGTTACAATTTATTTTTATTATGAGTTTTTTTTTATAATACAAAAATAATTATAGACTAAAACTTTTGTGTTATAAATATAAAGCATATCATCAATATTTTATATGTAGTATTGTATTTAATTTTTATACAAAAGTAATTGTCCTTATTCGCAGATAAGATAAAATTTGTTTTATTATATTCTAATGTATATTTTGACCTTTACATTATATAATGTGTATAATAACTTTTATATAAGACTTTATTTGTATAGAACAATTTATACATTTGACAAAACATATGTTAATATTAACATTTTAATATGTATCAATACTAATAATGACAATAATTGTTTTAGGTTGATGGAAAACTTTTGTGCTGGTTGTGTACCCTATCCTATAAAAGGGCATTAGCTAAAACTAAACAATCCGATGCTGATCGAAGAGCACACTTAAAAATGGCACAACAACGGACCTCTACTAAGCAAAAGGAACAAAAGTACTTATTTAAATCAATTTTCATTTTTGTTATTGATACGTTTACTATCATTATAAATAATGAGTAACTTCTTTTATCATTTGAGTATTTTACTTTGAAATTCAAGTTTATATTATAAAGTAATTAAAAGAAGATAATAATAATTATATAATTATGAATTAATTGAAAGTTCTTTTAAATTAATAAAATACATTAAATATAAGAATATCAAAGTTTACTAAACTAATGATTAAAACGTACTAATAGCACATTTTTAAATTAACAGTATAAGGAGATTGTTTTTTGATAAATGTACTGTTAATTAAAAATTTGTGTTAATATTTATACTGATTAAAAACCAATATTGAACATTACTTATTTGATAGTCGAATCATTTAACTCATCTACCATCATATATTTTTACAATAATTGTTATAAATTAATAACATGAACATTTTCAGAAGCAAAAGTCAAAACAAAAGACCTCATCGAGCAGATACAACAAAATTGCCACCACAGCCCGAAGGTGGCGATTCAAATGGACCTACTCCAGTAAAAGTTGGAAGAATGGCTGGAATGCATGATCCGCATGATCCAAATAGTTCAGATCATGTAGTTGCAGTGACACAACTTAAGGAAAAAATTGCACACCTTCAAAAGCAAATAACTATTAAAGATGGACAACTGTTGTCAAAAGATAAGCAAGTATGTAATAATGTTTAGTAATGTTTACTAGCTAATTATATTAGGAATAAAAAACTAAATAAATTTATCTAATTTCAGATCACGGAACTGAAAGCTAAGAACTTCACGAGTGAGACAGAATTGCGAAATAAAATGAAGAACATAGAAAAAGAACATGAAACGAAGGTGATCAATTTACAATCAAAAATAAACAGTTTACTTAAAGAAGTAGCGTCATTGTCCAAGAGTTCGAAAAGAGATAGATTATCGATTACAAAAAGTGAGGCTGGGACAAATAGTGGAAGTGGTACAGATAGCCCTGTACCTTGATAAGGTATATAATATTTATCATTCATAAAATTATTTTATAATATTTAATATTTGACAATCACTCGTCGATCCTAATTTCAACAATTACAGACTTGGAATTATGATATGAGCAAACATTATACATAATGAAACATGTATTATAATTTATATGTGTTATATATAAAAGAGTATATGTGTCTCTTTTAGGAAAACTAGAAATTTGTTTCATGAAAAAAATTATTATTAAGATATTGTCTGACACTGGATTGAACATTTTTCCGTAAAACAATCATTTACATTCCAAATTTAAATTCGCAGGTTGCATATTTTTCATAAATATATTCATTAATTTTCATCTATAAAATTGTTTCTAATATAAATTGAATATAATAATAACAAATTAGTAACAATATTTAATAATTTGGTTAATTATAAGATTATTTTTTTAAATAAAAATTTAATAATTTTAAATTTAGAAGTAAAAATCTAACAAACTAGACTATTTTTGAAATTTATGAAAATAAAGTAAGAAGTTCGAAAAAGTGTTCATAAAAGTTTGGTAAAATGACAAATCTAGTTTAGAAAAACAATTAATTGAAACAGAAATGAGTAAATAAGAATTTTCCTAATTGCTTTTTCAGAAGAATAATCATCATCCGCCATGGCGTTTCATACTCAATGTCCGATCGCAATCATTTCCATTAACAAGAAAAGTTGTATTATTTTTCTAACTTGAAAAAGCAGCGAAGTCACCGATGACTAAATCAAACTAACTAGAGGTATATATCTGTGAGATCAGTCTGTTACATTGACTTATCAGATTTTACCATGGATTTATTGAAACATTCATAGAATAGAATGTTGGGATTGTTTAAAGCCATAGTTTCAATTTATTATTATTCTTTTTTTACTATGCCCCCCTTTTTTTAAGAAATATTAATGATTATTTTTTTAAACAAGAATGGTTGTGTTAACATTTGGGTATATCTACGATCAATGATTTTTGACATTAGATTCTACTACTTTTCCACTGATAAATGTAAAAAAAATATTTATATATTATACAATACATGAATATGAATAATTTATATGTATGTACACATGTATACAAATCTGTATAAATGCGTCTAACGGTACGAGAATTTGTAAATGAGCATGATCTTGAAATGCTCATTATGTTTAATGTTACATTTGAGAACATTCGATTAATGTCCTGGTGTCAGAGTTTAATTAGGTTTAGAAAAAAAACTCAATTGCAACGTTAGATTGCATTTATATATATATGTATTTACATTCATATTCATACATACATAGGAAAAAATTCATATACATAAGTATACATCAAACATTTACATGTGCACGTATGTATATGAATATGAAAAGAAACAATTTAAAAAAAATATGAGGTGATTGTAGAAAATTAAAAAGCATTTTGCAATAAAAAGACTTCAGAAAAAAAATTGCTTTTTTATTTGCGTAAAAATTTCTCGGCCTAAAATGTAGATGTAAGTTTTGGTTGTAATATATATTAGATTTTTTCACTAGGTATTAATTAAACGGTTAATATTATTAAATTAATTTCAAGAAAGCTTTCTTTCACTTCACATTATTAATTATTAATTAACAATGAATAATTATATTAAAATACATTTATATTTACAAAATATTGTTATGTTTTTGGATACGAATAAATTTATAAGAATAATTAATATGGAAGTAAGGTTTTTAATTAATTATGATTTATAATGTGAATTTAAAAATGGCCCACTTCTTGCAATTAATTTTATGAATGTTGCATTTCCAAACATGATTTAAGTGTAATTAAAATTTTGATAGCAAATTTAGTTTTAATCGTTTTTTGATATTTGAGAAATATAATTGAAAATCATACATTTTAAACAAAGAAAAAGAAAAATATAAAAATAAAATTTATTTGGTCAAATCTAAATTTAAAATATAGATTTTATTTAACAAAAGGTCAAATTCCGAACTCTGAGTTAATCTACTTTTAAAATATTTTTCTTTTTCGGATCAGAACAGTCTCTCAAAATAAGTAAAGAATATTATCAGCAGTGATTTTAATTTTGCTGGCAAAATATAGAATAATGTGAAATGAGTAAAAGTATTTTTCCTTTTCAATAATTTTGATTATCACATCTCTTTTGTCCTTATTTCACAAATAAAACTGCATGTCAACTGTCAATGTTTTTCGACCGTATTTTTTGTTACGACAGACCAAATTAATTATATATTAATATATCATTAATTAACGTTTCGACCTTTCTTTGTGGTTTTCCAAATCTCTAATTAAGTTTTTCAGAAACAATTACGGACTATTTTATTTATGGCCGAACTTAGTAATATAATCAATTTTTTATACGCTCTTTGCATTGAGAAAAGTTTTTGAGTAAATTATAGTATATAAATTCTAGTATTGCAACCTTATAAGTATAACTTTTAAATATTTATAATATTTGATGCCACAATTTTACTATAAAAATAGCATAAAAAGCATTAAATCTTATAATTATTATTATGGTAAAACCTTCATTAAGTTTACTTTGTTATCGAATGTATGAGGTTTTCATCTTAAATTTTATATTTACTTAAAACTTATTCTCCATGTATAACAATACTTTAGATTAAATTAACAATTAGTTATTTAAAGAATTTAATATTGTCCAAGTTATATCTTATTTTAAACGTAAAATTTGAATTTGAAGATTTAAAGTTATGTCTGAATAAATAAACTTTTTTATATTTAAGTCTTCTATTTCTTATTCAAATGTAATCTTTGTAAGAAAAGATAGAATCTAGTTATATAATAGTAAAACTACATTCATTAAAATAACCCATGGTTGTAATCCTTAAATTTAGGATCATTAATTATTCGTATTATGCATTAAAAATAATGATATAAATACAATGAGAAGAATATGTCAGATAATATCACTGTTTTCAATTTTGTTTCAGATACATGTCAGTTTTTCAATAAAAATTGCTGTTTTCTAAAAGGAAAAATGTAGAAAAATATTTTGTAAAAATATTTCGAAAATATTGTTGAGTGCCGTCAAGTGGTGTCATCGAAACATAGTGCCATTGTGATGTCGTGTCAAAGTGTTGTAGAAAAGCAGTGATGCAGTGATGATCCAGTTGGTGAGTGAATGTTAAATAATTATATTGCAATATTAGAAAAATAAATGTGTAAGATTGTGTATTGTGTAATGCTAATTTGAGTTGAATAAAATTTCAATGCCAAATGGAATATAATTATACTAAGTACCAAAAAATGGAATAAAATCTGTATTTATATTTAACTAAAAAGTTAATTTCTAACTTATTACTCTTCACGTCCGAAATTTAAGTCAAGTGTCAAAAGCAAGATGGAATGCTAAGTGTGTGCAATCTTGTTTATTGCCTCTACACTTAAATAATAATTATAACAATCAAAATAAAAATTAAAATTAATAATAACGTATATAAGATGTAAATATTAGATAGCGTTTCGTTTCTTGGTTACACTGAAACTCATCAGTAAGGCTTGTGTAACCAATGCCTTATACGCTATGAATTTATTTTAAGAAAATGTGTTCTAAGATGCTATCTATATATCATCTCAGTAGTAGGAAAGATGAAATTATGCTCATCTTCTCCCTCTACTGAGTGAATTTGATATCATTCCCTTGAAATTCAAAATTTTGTTTATTTTCAATGAACTTACCTGTTTTAACGCTATTACACGGACTAAAGCGTTCTATATTCTATCAACGAATTTTTTCGACACTTAATATTTCTATT
>JABFPN010001317.1:0-30510 GCA_022817305.1 Leptoteleia sp. ZL-2020 | reverse complement strand
CCCCCCCCCCCCCCCATCGCTTAACTCAATCCCAACTCGGCACCTACATTACACTTCTCCCGCGAGATCCCATCCTATTGATTATTTCGATACGTTTTACCTGCACCGTTTCGTCTCGCAATCGGCTATCGTCGAGATCAAAAATAAAGAACAGAAAAGAGAGGGATGGGAGGAGGGGGGGGGGCGGTTGAGAAAATTGGAAACTCACCTTAATCCCGAGGAGCGACGGCGCGGAGTAGCCAGTTGGGGGGTACCGCTAGGCGCCACTTGCCAGGCCAGTGCTCGCCACGTACCTTACGTGTTACGAAAACAAGACCGGGACTGAAATTTCGCACAACACAGTCGCGTTCCGTCAATCCACCCTGAAATCCAGAATGAAATTTATCAGCCACTAGTAGAGCCGGCCGGATCAAAGCTGTTTTCTTTTATTATGTTAATGTTTTCTTTCGATTCCCGCCACGGCCAAGGCAAACATTTTTCTATGAAATTGATAACTGGAATTAAAACCCGTCTTTATGATGTTTTATCATCTTTCCGTGCGACCTCTATCGTACAATACCCCGACTGACATCGTTAATTTCGTATATAATTATTCTAGGAAAATACACAATTCCAAAGTCGACGGGCATTTCAATTAAGTTTATTAATTAATTGAGTTTTTCATTTTGACAAAAAAAATCAGGAAACTTCAAAATGTTAAAATTTACCCAGGTAAAAATTAAAATATGTTGCATATATGTGATTATATATGATTTGCACTACAATATGTGGCATATACACTGAGAAAAAGTTGGAATAAAAATTATATTGTATCTAAAAATGGGGACAAATGCACTGAGAAAAAAGTTGGGATAAAAATTATAATGTATCTAAAAATGGGGACAAATGACATCTTCTTGTCTCCAGTTAAAAGTTTAAAATTTGATATAAGAGAAATAAAAATTGTTATTATACTGTATCATAGTAGCTTGTACAACACTGATAACCTGTTTTAAAATCTATTTTAAATATAATAACAATTGTAATTTGTCCCACTTTTAACATACAGTATAATAATTTTTGTCCCAACTTATTTCTCAGTGTATATTGTAGTTCATTAAAATTGTTATATCTTGCATATATATAAGATATATATGCAGCAAGTATGGAGTATAAATGCTGTGTATATATGGGTTATAAATACGTTATATATGTGCAACATATGGTAGACATATATGGCACATATATGCGACATATCCGTGGGAAATGTGGAGTATAAATGCGCTATATATGGGGTATAAATACGGTATATATGCGACGTATATGTGAAACATATGGTAGACATATATGGCACATATATGAGGTACATATATGGGACATACATAGGCAACATATATGCAGCAAATATGGGGTATAAATGCGGTCTATATGGATTATAAATACGGTATATGTATGCAATATATGGTAGACATATATGGCACATACATGAGGAACATATATGCAGCAAATATAGGGTATATATGTAGTCTATATGGGTTATAAATGTGGTATATATATGCAACATATATATGAAGCATATGCTAGACATATGTCTGCCATATATGTCGCATATATCAATTCTTACATTGAATTTTTACATGGAATTAAATTTTTTTACAACTGATATATCAAAATCAAATTCAAATAATTATAACAAAGCCTTTCCCAATTATTATATTATTAATTACAATGCATCACGTATAACCTATAATTATTTTAATTACACATGAATTTCGATGGAAATGGCAAAAGCTCGCGTTTGATTGGTGGTATTCTGACGGCGTTAAGTTGCGCGCGCATCCCCGGTGACACGTACCCTAACCTATCTCGGGTATCAGCCATCGATAACCCATTTGGCTGACTCGTAATAGAACGAAATGCCGGAGGTTTTATGGGCTCATAAACTCGGCGCGAGCGCGCGCGAGTTTACCAAAGTGTCCGGCCATTTATATTTCGCCGCCAAGTTGGCAACTAATCAAAGGGACCCGTCGGTCTTATTTCATATTTTGATGAAATCGAACGAAGAAGCGCTTTGAAATGTTGATACACCTTTAAACAGTCGGACGCTTTTATCCCTCCCTCCCCCCCTCTGCCCACCGAAACAAAAAAAAAACGATCGGAATCTTATTAGTAGGTCATTGTGGGCTTATTTATGGCCCCATGATCGTCCCCCGGTACGGTCGATTATTCAATGGAACGAAAAACTTGGAAAACAATTTTCCTTTATTATCCACGCTACTGTCAAAATATTGAAATTACACTTCGGCTAATGTTGGCTGATTCCAAACAATAACGGTCCTGACGAAGGGAATAACAAAATCGAAAATAAACGACGACATTGGAGATTAAATGGAAATAATAATAATAATAATAATAATAATAATAATAATAATAATAATAACAACAATAATAGAAATAGAAATTTAGTACAACGAATAAGAAAATAAGAAACAATTCTAAAAATACTAATCGAAAAAACACGAAAGATTGCATGGCACTGAAAAACGAAACATTTTCGAAATACAAAATGGTAAACAAACTTTGTTTTTGTTTGGTATTTACATCCATCCTTCTGTCCTTTGGACGTAAATAAACAATATTATTGTTTTTGTTTGGTATTTACATCCATTCTTCTGTCCCTTGGACGCAAATAAACAATATTGTTGTTTTTGTTTGGTATTTACATCCATTCTTCTGTCCTTTGGACGTAAATAAACAATATTATTGTTTTTGTTTCGTTAATATGACCTTACAGATGTTTACAAACATTATTTTTTATGTGCTCAATTTTTAAAAACGTTCCATTCTTCAGTTCCATAAAGATTGCAAACAATAACAATAATAAAAGTAACTGCAAACAAAAAAAATTTTTGGCATGCAATTGTAACTTTTGTCGAAGCAACTTTAAAACGAACATACCATATTATCAAATTGATTTCGCGGATTTTGATGGTACAATATTCGGGATCGTACTTCGAATTTTGTTTTTGACGGCGGAGGAAATTGAAGAGGGAAAACTCGTGCTCGAGTAGAAGATTTGTAATTCAAATGCCTTAAGGTTGCGGATCCGGCGAAATTGTTTGGAAAAATACACGAACGGCGAAAGTGAAAACTGTACTTTGCATTAATGTTTAACACGGGATGGAATATTTTAGTTACTTCAGGCTGAAATGACTTTACGGTTGTTTAAGAAAATCCTTTAATTGAATTACCGTGTATATATGGCGGGATTAAAAATAAAAGGGGACATTACTTTTGCGTTGCTAAAATTCACTTATTTTGTACGTCCGTCAATATTGATATTTTTGTTCTTGTTATTGTTGTCACTTTTTTTAAAATATTTTTATCTTTTTTTTTATCCTAGTGATTTTTTTAACACCCACGTAAAAATTTATATATGTTGATTTGTACATGGTATACCATATATGGAACATTTATGCGGGGCAACTCATATATGTGGTATATTCCTAGTATAAATGATACAGATATGGTCCATATATAGTCCATGTATGTTTTAACAATTTTATGTAAGGGAATAAAAAATTCATATATGGACATATATCTATATATGAATTCATTTACATATATGAAGTTGTTAAAACATGTATGGACGATATATGTTTCATTATTACTAGGAATATGTCAAGCAATATTTTAAAAATATTTATACTATGGGAATTTATACCGAAATTCCGAGTTCATTCCTAAACCTGATAACATTACCGAGATTTGAACTTGACTTTTTAAATTGAAATTTCCATATTGTACCACGCGACCTAAGCCGTCGTACTTTTGTTCGCGCCTTAATTGTATTACTTCTTCTCTTTTTTTTTCGCTTATAAAGCGCGTGTTCTCCATTTTATGTAAAAATATTTCGTCCACGCATTACGCATACAATACATTTTCATTCATTTGTGACATGAAAGAGACACTTGTGCGCGCGTAACGTGTGCGTGTGTCGGTGTAAACGAGACAGCGGACGCTGACTTTGGACCTTGAAAAAGCGGTCGAGGTCCTCCCGATGTCCTTGAAAACATGTAACGTGGAAAAGAGACTCGTCCAGGAGAGCGAATCCGCGCAAACTACATTGCCATCTCTGGACGCTACCGTGTTATTACCCCGGGACTCGTCTTAAACACGCAAGAAATATTTCTTTAATAACTAGACTAACGAGACTAACGAAACTAACGAAACTAACAAAACTAACAAAACTAACGAAACTAAACGCGGGGAAATATTCGCGAAAACAAAAATCCCTATCGTTAATTCTCCACGTTCGCGGATCCACGAGTGTACCACATTTCCACAAGATTCCATAAATTTCATGGAACTGAGGAATGAAACGTTTTTAAGATCGAACATGTATAAAAACAATGTTTGTAAACATTTGACAGGTCGAATTAACGAAACAAAAACAATAATATTATTTATTTACATCCAAAGGGCATAAAAAATGGATGTAAATACAAAACAAATACAAAGTTTGTTTACATCTCGTATTTCGAAAGCGTTTCATTTGTCAGTACCATACAAATTTCTCTACTTTAGTGTGATTGAGTCATTATTTAACAGTTAACCAATAACTTATAGTTAATATAACCATTTCGCCAATAATTTTAATGTAACTTTAGTTTACTTTAATTCGTTTTAGTTATTTCAGTAATATTTCAATATAAACCGTTACTTTTTAATCATTTTGCCCACAATTTTTCACACAATTGTAACTGCACGTAAATAAAAACACATATTTTGTCGCCTTATAGTTAATATATTCATGACGTGCACATAACTTCACAAACAAGTATTCATATAATTAAATTAACATAGATTATATTAAATTTTATTACGAAGAATTTAACAAGCGCGATCAAAATCTTGGTTGGATCATAAAAAAGGAACACGAAACTGACCCAGAAGAGTCACCTAATTACGTCGTTGCATTCAAAGGGTAAATAAGCATGGGTTTAAGAAATCACCCTTTGTCGAGTCGTACATAAATATAAACAACGTCGGGACTTCATTTACACGTTCCTAGAGGCTCATTAAATTATCACTTGCGAGAAATTTGCGCGCATCTATCTTAGCCGGTGTACTGTAAAGAGCTGGAAAATATTTATATCAAAAGAAAGGACGTAAAAAACGTTGTTCCATTTAATTTTAAAATGTATTATAAATTACTAATATGTCGATGAATATATTTTGGTGGAAAATCATTTCATCTACATTTATATACATAATTACTTCTATTTGTTTATGTGTGTATGTGAATGAAAGCACAAAGTAAAATTAATAATTAAATCCGCTTTGGAATTATTAATACTTTGCACATTTTGGAATCTAAATAAATTTTCCCACACGTTCCGAATTGTAATGCAAAAATTTACACTCTCATCGATATTATATATAATTATATATGACTTATAATACACAAGACACAGAAAGAATTATTTTTCTTGTATATACGAACGAATGAAAGTGACTTCCGATCAGTTACCTCGAGAAAAGTAAAATTTTTCACTTTGGAAGCGCACTGCCTTATATACTCCGCCCTGTCGCACGAGCACTTGCGGGAAATTTATGCGCGTCTGCTTTTGAAAGCGCCGGTGTCAGTCAAATCGGCCCGTTTCACTCGTTTCGAACATTTTCGGCCCACGACTTTATTAATACGATGCAAACTAACAATTAAAAGCAAAAAAAAGAAAAAAAATGACTATCGCTTATTTGACTGTTAAATTGAAAATTCGCCGGACCGTTTCGCTCGGACAAACGAAGTCGTTCGACGCCAAGTTGGACTGATTTAATTTACGGAAAGTCGGCAATGTTTTTACTCGCAAGACGTGAAACCGGAGTTGATGTGCGCGGTCAAGAGATGAGCACGGTATGACGGCGACGAGTTTGATGGTGCCGCACAACACCTATTAGCATGAGTCTAATGTGATACTGCGGCGCACGAAACGTAGGGTCGTGCTTTCTTTTTCGATATTATCAATCCGGCGCCCGTATCTACATATGCTCGACAAATTAATTTCACTCTTCGAATATTAATGACGATAATGGCTTTTGGATAGATTTTCATTTCGGGAATTAATTAAATGAATGTAATTAAGCAATTTTTATTCCTTCCTACGTTTATGCTTTTTTTTCTTTTTGTATTTATGGGCGAAACATATGTTACTTTTTATTTATTTGTTTTATCTCTGATCAATTAAATATAATAATGAATATTACATTTACGTGACAACTTTTTAGGTCAGAGTGATTATTAATTTTAGCTTACAAGTTATATATCCATTATAATTGGTACTTACTAAATAAATAAGAGTAAAGAAATAATTTAAACATGATATTTAATTGAGATTTAAACTTTCATCTTTTAGATTCAGTTATTTTATGAATTCATTCAACGATTTGGAGGTGAATTTATATTAATTTAAAAATTTTTCATTATAATTTTGTGAAGGTATGCCCCATATATGCTACATGTATGTCACCATACATATGTGACATATAAATGACATATATATTGAGTTTTTCATTGTATAACATAAATGTTACATACACCAAAAAAATGGCACTTGTATGTCTATTTACAGTAAATAAAATCTACTTATCATAAATAGAATTGTTCTTACATTAAGAATATATATAATTACTAAATAGAAAATCTAGTAAAAATAAGAAAATTCTATTATTCTTACATAAACAGTTATGTGAGTATATATGTCACATATATGTTAACAGAACTGGGACTCTAACTCGGTGTAAATCATATGACATATGTCACATATATGAAATAAAATTTATATAGATTGCCATATATGCCAACATATATGCGGTAAATATGCGGCATATATGCAGCCATATATGTGGCATATAAGTGGCACATATGTGGCATATAAGTGTCATATATGCAGGCATATATACACCCATGTTTCTAAAAACATATATGCCACTTACATAAAAATTTGTCATAGGTATTATATACTCGTTTGACATATATGCCACATATATGTCGCCATATATGTAGCATATACATGACATATATGTTGATTTTTACATTGCACAATATACACATTCGTATGTATGGGGCATTTATGCGGTGCAAATCATTGAAAAAATTTGTTTACATCAAGATTTGAACATTCGTCTTTCAACTTTTGAGAGATGCAACGATAATCTGTAAATTCATATTTAAAATAATAAATTGCCCCGTCACTTTTACACGGCTGAAATTTCGGGCAGTGAAATGCGAGCGTCAAGAAGAAGATTCGGAACGAAAGAAAAGAGCTTTCTTTGTTTCATTCTCATAAAGGGAAATCGCCGAAGCGAAAAAGATGGATCGCCCGGAATTGCATTTCCTCGGCTACTTCATCTTCCGAACGTTTGACGGATTCCTGTTTGTTCTTCCGCTCAGAGGAAGGGAAGTGGCCGGCGCGGGGGGACGGGGGCGGGGGTAAGAGGGGGGGGGACCGGAGGAAGGAGGGAAAAAAAGAGGGCGCTACTTGTCTTATCAGGAGCGGCTTATTACTAGCAATTATGATCTCGGAGCACTCTGGCCATTCTGCTCGCTAAGTGGTGCCATCTAGCCACAAAGTTAATGCTTCGGTGGCAAACTTTATAACTCCGCTGCAAATTAGAACGTAAAGTTTTCAGCGCATTATCATTTTGCACAATCGCTTTTCAGCAATTTTTTCCCCCTTTTTTATATATATATATAATCTTCTTGGGGTAAGAGGAATTTTGCAGTTTGACTCCAGGATAAAATTGTTTTTTTCAGAAATCGAAGTAAATGAAATAATCATGTATAGTTACTTATGAAATGGAAAAAATATGGCACTGAAAAACGAAACGTTTTCGAAATACAAAATGGTAAACAAATTTTGTTTTTGTTTGGTGTTTACATCCATTCTTCTGTTCTTCGGATGTAAATAAACAATATTATTGTTTTTGTTTGGTATTTACATCCATTATTCTGTCCTTTGGATGTAAATAAACAATATTATTGTTTTTGTTTGGTATTTACATAAATTCTTCTGTCCCTTGGATGTAAATATACAATATTATTGTTTTTGTTTGGTATTTACATCCATTCTTCTGTCCTTTGGACGTAAATATGGATCACATATATGGTAATTAACATCTTTTTTAGATTAAATTTACATTAAAAGTATCAAAATTAAAATTTGCCAAACAAAACACAATCGCTCAATGTCACAGCGAAAACAATATGGCCGATACGTAATGAAGTTAGATGCATATTGATTGCTTGGTGTTGCTGAAAATTGAAAAAGTACTTTTTCTCAGATACGAGAGTGGTTCAATTTAATTTCCCAGTCCAATATACCAGGACTTTCGCCTATTTGCCAGAAATATGCGAGTGACCTTTTTGTTCCGTTAAATATCGGTCAAAAAATCCAGTCAGGCATGTTTCCTAACCTAAACTGGATTCCTCTCTGATGTCAAAACAGATAATACCGCTTAAAGCAGCTTAATTACCAATTCCACGATACGGCAGAATACTTTATCACTAAACTAACGATATTCAAATTAAATTAATAACATCATCAGTGCATTATTATTATTATTTTTCGATATTTATTTCACATTTACCGTGATGTAATTAAGGACAAAATTGGATTACATTTCATTATATTATACCTAATCTAATTAATTAAATATTTTAATTTATATGAACTAATAAATGTTATTATGCGATTTAAAATGAGTTTGGAATGCCTTCGTGTATTTTCGATGAATTTCTATTTTAAAATTAACTTAAATATCCGTATGGTGCACTATGTTTTGGGGTCAAATTTAATATTTATTTGTTAAATAAAAAGCCACCTTTTATATAACAACTTGTAAATTGTATAAAATTTGTAAAAGAATTAATCGGAATAAGTTATAATAACAGTCACGTATATATAAGAAAGGAATCACTTAAATGAGTTTTGGCGCGAAATTTAAATTTTCGTTTTATAATAATAATAATTGGGAATGAAAAATGGAATGTTTTCGAAATATAAAATATAAACTAACCTGACTTTTGTTTTTTTATATTTAATACCATTTTTCTACAAAATGTAAATAGAAGGTGTTTATTTGTTTCGTATAAATGACTTTCTAAATGTTTACAAACATTGTCTATTTACATTTTTTACTTTATAAACGTTTTGTTCTCGAGTTCGATTAAAAAAATTACTGCTTTTAACTGTGTTTCAGGTGTATATCCCTAGTTCAGTAAAAATTACTATCTTTAAAAACAAAAAAAACTAGTTTTAAATGTTACATATCTAAATAAAACAGAAATGTTTTCAATTTTTACTGAAAGACTGACATATACATCTGAATACACAGGTTAAAAACAGTAATTTTTTCAGTCACACTTTTCTCAGTGTATTGACTATGCAATTGCGTGAAATAGTACTGGAATTTGTTCGTTTCAAGACTGGGCTAGTCGAATGAAAATCGCGTGTATATATTTTGAAATTGGGTTAAAAAAACAAACGGGTTGCTTTTTAACCGAGGGAAGTGTAGACACTAATTCCTTGATCGCGGCTCGTACATTTGTTGGCGCATAAATAAACACGTGTACCGACGTCCTTAAACATATTCAAATCAAACGCGCGTCGTTAATCGATTATCCATTTCCCCATTGTAAATACACAATGTCGAACATTTATCGTAAATTTTAATTTATCGTAAATTTAAGCATTAAACGTGTAGAAAGAAAAAAGTTATTCAACTTTTTTTGTAAAAATTCGTGAGACAAATGTTCAAATCTTCGTGTTGGATTTTGAAATTAATTTTTCTTTAAAATTAAGATTTAATATTGTAAAAGTTTTTCTTATATATTTAATATTGCAGCTAAAACTATGTATATACAACATATATGTCGTATATATGCCACTATTACATCCCATATATGCCGCATATATGTGTATAGATATGTCGTCATATATGAGACATATGTGTTGATGGTTCATGTGTTGATAGGACATGGTATAACATATATCTCAGATGTATATGACACATATGCCACATATATAGGACATTTATGCGGTGCAAATACTATGTCGCCATATATGCCACACATATGCCGCATATATGCCACATATATGCCACATACGCTGATATTTGTAAGGGATAATATATATTAATCATATTGAGAAAAAATGTATGTCACACATATGCCACACATATGCCACATATATACCACATATATGCTAATCTTTATAGACGATAATATATACTAAACATATTGAGAAAAAAATACAAATTAAATGCATCGTACACCTTTACAATTATTTTTGCATTTTTCATTACATTTTTCCCCTCCCCTAAACTTTTGTTTATATTTCCAATTAATTTGGGTAAGCGAAACGTTGCACATGTAAGGCATTAAGTTATAAGATTGATTTGAACTTCTCTCCAAACGGGCCGGTTGTTTCTCAATGGACTAATTTGATCGAATACGTTGATTAACGGTGTCATTTGGCTTATTGAACAAGGGGTCACCTGCGGCTTGTTCAATTTAGTCCAGTATTTAAATTAAATTTCGGGCTTCGCCTCGCAAGACACACAATATCTTTTCTTGGCCATTTCGACAAGGCATCAGATAAGATGCCTATTGTTACCAACAATCAATATGGCTACGATGTAAAAGCTTATTACGAAAACCATACAAATACCTGCATATATGCCATCATAGATTATGCATCAAATGGCTGCGCAACTATTTCTCTTCTCTCTCTCTCTCTACCTCTCTTGCTCTTTTTATATCCAACTTTTTTTCTTAATATTGCAACTTTTCCCTCATATTTCCTTAATATTCCATAATATATTACAAATTGAACAATGTTTTATTATATTGGATAATGACCCTGTGTAAAATGAAATATATATCCATAGTCCATTATCCATAATAAAAAATGGAACATAATCCATACATGTAAAATGGTCCATATACCCATGTAAAAATCAATCTATATTTTAGTACATATGTTATACCATACAAGGATCAACATATACGTCGCATATGTTACATATATATATATATATATATACCATATATATATACGACATATATGTGGCATATATGTTATAACATAAAAATCAATATACAGGATGCTCCAAAAAAAGCAGGACCGTCGAATATTTCGCGAAATTTACATCGTATCGAAAAACTGAAAAACACGTGTTCAATATTTTTCAAAAATCTATCGAACGACACCAAAAATGACCCCCCACCCCACCCCCCCCCGGGGGTGGGGCAGGGGGCAACTTTGAAATCTTAAATGGAAACCCCATTTTTTATTGCAGATTTAGATTCCTCATGAAAAAATAAGTAACTTTTATTCGGGACATTTTTTCGAATTGTTCATAGATGGCGCTCTAATTACATAAACAATTCTTTCTCGCAAGTGAAAGTATTTCTACAGCTAATATGAGGTTAACGTATTTCGTTGATGTTGTATCTGACTTTACTAAAAAAACTACGTTTAGTTTAACCGAGGAACAAAAACCATGTATGAATTTTTTATAGGACTGAACAACGAAATGTTTTCAAAACACAGAATATAAAGAAAGATTGTATTTGTTTTGTATTTACTTCCATTCTTATGTCCTTTGGATGTAAACAAACAATATTATTGTTTTTGTTGTATTAATTTGACCTTCCAAATATTTACAAACATTAATTTTGTATATAGACAATATTAAAAACGTTTCATTCTTCAGTTCATGAATTTTTTCACTTTTTCCCTAGCCTTTTAATATTAAGAAAACGATATAAGTAATAAATTATGTTTTTTTGTACACATGACCAGAGGCACTACCGTATCTCTTAATATAAAACAATATCTTAAATAAACGATAAAATTTCACCTTGACTCAAATCATAAAATAACTTGAAATCAGTAAAAAAATTTTAACAAATTAAAATAAATTCTAATAATTGTATGAAAAAATGTTGAAGCGAGGATTTGAACCTTATCCCCAGTTGTTTCAGTGTAACGATTACTTTAACCGTTTGACACACAAATTTAATCGGATTTTTCCGATCAAAACGACGCGCGCACGAAGTTGACAATTTCAAAGTAATTCAATCGCCATAATGGCCCTTAATTTCCCGACAATTAATTATTATAACAAATATTAGTAAATTGGTGTAGTACTTGTGGATTAAGTCGGGAGGCCACGCACATCTGTGATGCCTAAAATAATTGAATACGTGCGTGTGACATAGCTTGATTTTGAGTGAAGGATGTTTAGCATTCATGCGATGCGGAGTGATTACGCTAAACGTGTGCTAATTAATGTGCCTTTATACGAATCAATCGAAAATTCGACCGGAGTCATTTTTCTTTTGATTCCCTTATCGTCACATTCAATTAGATAGATCTCGGCCACTGATAAAAAGATATTATATTTCGAATTACTAATACGCCGTGTAAGTGGTTCGGATAAAAATTATTATGCTGAATATAAAACTGGGGACAAATGATATCCTGTTGTAGTTGACAAACAATTTAAAAAAGGTTAAAATTCAACATATATGTGACATATATGTCACATATGTGTCATGTATATGATTTGCACCGCTTAAATGTTCCATATACGTTAATATATATGTGGTATATAAGATCCACATATAGCAACATATATGTGACATACATGTGGCATATATACGATATCTATGGGATATGTACGCGACATATATATAAAAGCATCCCATATATCTTAACATATATGTCACTTATATGCGAACATTTGTTATACCATGTAAAAATCAACATTTATGTCGCATATATGTGGCACATATGTGTCATATATGGGAAATATGTGGAGGTATATGCGATCCTAACAAAAATGAAACATATATGAACATATATGTTGTTTCTTAATACATATATGAACATATATATTGTTTCTTAATACATACATGAACATATATGTTGTTTCTTAATACATATATGAACATATATGTTGTTCCTTAATATATATGTGAACATATATGTTGTTTCTGAATATATATATATATGAACATATATGTTGTTTTTTAATATATATATAAACATATAGGTTGTTTCTTAATACATATATGAACATATATGTTCTTTCTTAATACATATATGACCATATGTGGACATATATGGTTGACATATGGCAATAATTGTTTTCAATATAAGGATATTACTAAAAGCATATATGACTAAAATATTATATCAATTATTAGCCATATATTGATCATGTATATCCACATATGGCTATATATGTATGAAGAAAAACATATATGTCCATATATATTTGATTTTTACTAGGGGACACTACATAATTTTACCTAGACTGTTTATACCCATGTAATAATCAACATATACGTGTTGCATATATGTTGCACACATGTGACATACATATTACATATGATTTGCACCGAATAAATGTCCCATTTATGTCGACATAAGCGAACACATATATCAAAAATATGTGACATACTTTTATATATATTTTATACCATGCGAAAATCAACATGTGTTATACCATACAAAAATCAACATATGGATATGTCACACATATACAACATATATGACAAACATATCTTTTATATGGATATCAAAATATTGAATTTCAAATATTGTCAAAAAAACAAACTGAATTGAAATTAATCGCGTTCAAATCTCCGCGAATCTTCCTCTTTTTTTCTCTCTCTCTCTCTCTCCCTCCCTCTCCCACCCTCTCTATCTCTGTCTCTCCTTAAGAAAAGCGTTCGAAAGCTGACGTCGTTTAGAGCGCAGTGACTCGGCTCTCGAGAGGCGGCCTTTGATTTTTGCGAAGACAGACGGATGATAAGGAATTTTCCGTCGCGACGCGCACGCACGCCCACAGTACGTAATATCTTTTTCGCGTGTGTATCGGCGCGAGAGCTTCACTCGAATTAACTTCGCCGCGAGATCGTATCTCGCGAGTATCGCCGGGTAATATTCGAATGCGCCATAAAGAGAGCCCCAACGGCGGCGCCAATAATCCGGCCGAGCCGCCGGCTAACACCCGGCCGTCGAGAAAGAGAGTGTGACGAAATTTTCGACGCCTCCGTCGAATTTCGAGCCGCGCTTATCGTTGCGTCATTTATCGCGCCAAGCGGTATGCGCGGTGTTCTCGCGTGTTCGATGTATCGTAACTTTACATTTTTCCATCGAAAAATATGTGGATGTGACGAAAAAAAAAAAAAAAATTGAGAGGACAGAAAAAGAGTCGAAAGGAAATAATTGAGATGAAAAGTAATCGAGATCCAAAAATAAATTTCTTAACATAACACTTTCTCTACTTGTTCGATATTTTTATTCCCATGTATGGGCATATACGTTTCATATTTTGCTAAGGTAGTTTACTGTTATATATTTGTTTTTGCGCTTTACATTTCCTTGCATGAAATTATTTTATAAATCACGTGGTGAAACTGAAGAAGAAAAGGATTTTAAAATGCAATTCGAAAAAGTGAATAAAGATGGACATAAATGTCACATATATGTTAACTTATATGTGGCATATATATGAACATCTGGATGTAGTTTGGATATAATCTGGACCAATGTCTAGATAAAATGTTGGATATAATCCGGGAAATAATCTGGATGAAGGCTGCATAATATTCTACTCCGAGACGTATTATTCGATGAACATTCATCTGGAATATATCTGGATTTTATGTCGACATAATCTGGATCAATGTCTGGATAAAAAGTTGGATATAATCTAGAAGTAATCTGGATGAAGGCTGGATAATATTCTACTCCAAGACGTATTATTCGATAAAAATTCATCTGGAATATAACTGGATTTTATGTGGACCTAATCTGGATAAAAGCTGGATATAATCTGGGAGTAATCTGGATAAAGGCTGGATAATATTCCTCTCCCAGACGTACTATTCGATGAAAATTCATATGGAATATATCTTGATTTTATGTGGATATAATCTGGATCAATGTCTGGATAAAAAGTTGGATATAATCTGGAAGTAATCTGGATGAAGGCTGGATAGTATTCTAATCCGAGACCTATTATTCGATGAAAATTCATCTGGAATATAACTGGATTTTTTGTCGATATAATCTGCATCAAAGTCTGGATAAAAAGCTGGATATAATCTGAGAGTAATCTGGATTACGATTGGATGAAGGCTGGATAATACATCACTCCAGCGCGGAAAAATACAGCTAGATAAAGGCTGGATGGAAGCTGGATTCCAAACATCCAAACTAACGAAGCAAAAACAATAATATTGTTTGTTTACATCCAAAGGTCATAAAAATGGATGTAAATACAAAACAAAAACAAAGTTTGTTTACATTTTGAATTTCAAAAACGTTCCATTTTTCAGTGCCATCCAGGAGTAATGTTATTTTTCTTCATATCCATTGGAAGAAAAGTCGGAAATTTGAAAAAAACATTTGAACTGAAAAACTAAAAGCATCGGGGATGACTTTTGTAATGTTTATTATTAAAATACGATAATGCGTATTGCGAATTCAAAGTTGTTACATTTATAAAACTTCAATGTTGCATGAGACACCGGTTGTATTTGGACCACGCGGCGTGGATTTTCCTGTATTTTCTGCGCGCGGGGTTACCGCGGCGGTGTATTCGTATGTGAATATATAACGCGTCATGTAATATTCAAGGGAAAATATTGCATTAATAAATGTAAAACCGTGCGGGCCAGTCTTTGTTCACGACGTGAATTCCGCCAACAGATTTAAGGGATTTCGTCAGTCACTTTCGGATTTTCCATTTTGTCACTGTCGTTTAAATACAATTAATTTGCAATTACTCGGCGCGACTCTTCCAAATGAAAGGAAAATAGTAATTAAATCCCACCGGGGAGGGGGGGGGGATAATATATTACTCAACGAGGAAAAAAGTAGTTTTAAGTTGGTAAACCTGGCCAAAATCGAAGGGTTGCCAACCTAAATCCACCTTTTTCAAATTGAATACGATATTTTATTCACCATGAAAGTGAAATATGTTGGCAGCTCTGTGGGGTACCAACACATTTTATTTTTAAGGTGAGTAAAAAAGTTTTCACTAACATTACTACACTTTACCCATAATTCTGACATAAAATAAATGTTTCCCGATAATGATAACCTAAAATCAAACCAGTTTATCAGAATTGCACGTTGAAAAAAGGTGCATTAAAATTAATGCATTTTTAATGCAACAAATTGTCGTATACAAATATTAAATTTTTTATGTCATCTCGTGAATCTGTTAATGACGATGGTCGTCATCGCAACAGCCATTAGTAAGAAATTGCACACGGCGTGAAGTTGCAGACGTGTCCTTAAATGCGCGCGCATACGCGGGAAATATGAATACTAATTCTCGGCATTATTATAAATTATAGCAATTTTTTCCGATACTTTTCTTTTAATGTATAATTTGAATGAAATTATATTATAATTGTACACATTTACACAAATAACTACAATTTTATATATTAATTCAATTATAAAATGTTATATCTGCAATGCGCAATCAGAAAAAATATATTAAAAGTAAAAATAGATCAAAAGAAATTACGGTCAAGCGCAAAGGGGGAGAGTTCCCCCCCCCCCCCCCGTTAAAAAATATACGAAGGATCGAACGGAACGATCTTAAAAATTTCCATAAGAAGTACATTAACAATTTTTCCGGGACGTTTTTATATTTTTGCGGTAAAAAGTCGCCGTGAGTAGCATTTTCCGGCACGCCGAATTCGATAACGCTCGTGACTTGTGAAACATAAAAGTTATCGAACGTACATTCAAGTTGAACACTCGTTTGGGGTGGGGGCGGAAAAAATGGAAAAAAAAAGGGGATAAAGTCAAGAAAATTGCAAGTTATTTGTGAAATCCGAAGTACTTCGCTATTCCATCGAAGCGATATCTCGCAACTTCGGTACTTTCCAATTAATTTTGCACCGTTTCAAAGTGATTATTTCGACAAAAAGATTTTCAATCGTCAAATATTATATTATTTTATTCAATCTTTTTGAAAAATATCGACTAGATCTCTGGTAAAAACGAAACATAGATGGTCTATATACGTTTTAACAATTTCATATAAGAAAATAAAAAATTCATATATGTAATATGTAATTCATATCTAATATTATATCAATTATATAATATATAATATTATATCTATAATTGTCATATATTGACCATGTATGGCCATTAATGGATTAAGAAAAAACATATATGTTCATATATGAAATTGTTAAAACATATATGGACCATACATGGACCTTATATGGATAAAAATATATTTGCTTAATCCATATATGAACCATACATGGACCATGTATGAACATAAATATTTTTCCTTAATCCATATATGAACCATACATGGACCATATATGGACATATATATTTTTCCTTAATCCATATATGAACCATACATGGACCATATATGGACATATATATTTTTCCCTAATCCATATATGAACAATACATGGACCATGTATGAACATAAATATTTTTCCTTAATTCATATATGAACCATGTATGAAACATATATGGACATAAATATTTTTCCTTAATCCATATATGATCCATGTATGGTCTATATATAGCAATAATTGATTTCCATATAAGGAAATTATTAAAAGCATATATCGCTAGAATATTATATCAAATACTGCCATATATAGATCATATATGGCCATATATAGATTAAGGAAAGACATATACGTCCATATATAATTTTTTTATTTTCTTATATGAAATTTTTGAAACATATATGGACCATATATAGATTATATATGTTTCATTTTTACCTGAGATGTAATGTAATATTACGACTGTGTATAAAATTCACTTTGTTATGTCATAAAACTGTGCAAGAAAATGTTTCATTTGAAATTACAATTAAATTTTATCACCTTTTACTATATAAACTAATAACAGAGACGAAGGCAGCGAAAGGAGGGCAGCAATTTTGATTTCAAATAAATTTAATTACTTAGAAAGAAACATCGAAATCGATATTAACGACGACTCCATTATCTAATGGTAACTAAACAATTAAAATGCCTTAATCTAATATTAATGTAGATAACGCGATCAGATAATGGCGATATTATATTTTTCAGACACCGTTATGTATATTACAACTTATGTAATCTATAATATAACGGCAGTTTTAATCAATTCAAGAGGGCATTAAATGAAGACGCAGTTTATTACTTTTTCATCTTAATCGTTTTTTTTTTGTTTTTAATTAAATGAGCGATAATTAAATTATTTACATTCAGACGCGTGAAATTTCGTTATGAAATGCAAAATTATGAAAATTTATTTACGTGGATTTGATCTAAAAGTGTAAGGATTCTGCATTAATTGGTAACTTTGATAAAATTTCATGAAACGAATAAATAAATACGTAAATAATAATAATAATAATTTAAATATTTTTAGTAATCTTGATTAGTAATAATTAATTGTTATGGAACTAATAAAATTACAAGTATTTTATTAGTTCATAATATGGTACTGCAAAAGTAATAATAATAACAATAACCATGTAAAAATTTATAATTTGCACTGCAAAAATGTCCCATATTCCCATATATTAACATGTATGCAGCATATATAAATTTTTACCTAGATACCAATAAAATCATAAAAAAATGTTAATCTAGTACATCTACGTAGAATCAACGTGGATCAAACGTAGATTTTTAGTTTCGTTAGTTTCGTAAAAATATAACAATGTGGTTATACTTTTAATTTCTTTAATTGAGTTATTTTTTAAAATATCTTAGTAAAAAGAAAACATAAGGCCCATATATTGTCCATATATGTTTTAATAATTTCATATAAAGAAATAAATTATTAATATACAATATTATATCAATTATTGCCATATATCTACCACATATGATCATATATGAATTTTTTTATTTCCTTATATGAAATTGTTAAAACATATGGAGCATACTTGGACCATATATGGACATATATAGTCGATATATGGCAATAATTCATGTCCATATAAGGAAATAATTAAAAGCATACATGGCTAGAATACTATATCAGTTTTTGCCATATATCGAGCTTATGTGGCCATATATGGATTAAGGAAAAACATATATGTCCATATATGCATTTATTATTTCTTTATATAATATTGTCGAAACATATATGGACCATATATGTTTTATTTTTACTAAGATAGTAACAAGAATATCGATAAAATCACAAAAGAATATTAATCTTCTACAACTACGTTGAATCCACGTTGATTCAACGTAGATTTTTAGTTTCAACAAATTATTTGATAAAATCGGATTGATTTTTTTATTAGTTCTGTTAACATTACTTAGTTGTTATACAAAAATTTGATTTTCGTTAGGTTTCTAGTAGAATTTACGTGTATTATACGTGGATTTAAAGTTTCTTTTTGATTTACTAATAAAATACACACGTATTTTAAGTACTCCCAGATTCTTTTAAATTTTCGATAAAATTTCGACCGAATTTTAGCTATCTTTAAATCATCGGTTGAATTTACGTGGATTCCACGTGGAATCTGAGTTTTTCCATTTATTTATCGTGAATTTTTCATGAAATTTTCGTTGTCATTATCCGTCGTTAAATTATTGGTGGAATCTACGTGGATTTTAGGTGGATTTTTGGACCTCCACCGCGCGCACGTATACTTTCCGCGAATTTTACTTTGAGCTACTGCTCTCTTTGAACATGACGACTTGACACTTGAAAAAGTATTCAATAATTCAACAGAAAGGAACAAAGTTAGAGGGATTACTTGAAGCAAGTTCGTTTTAACAGGCGACTACTACTCAGATCTGACTAACGCTCGAGGATTTAATTAATTCGCGATTCTTTTTTCGCGAGTTTCTCGCCATTTCCAGTGTACGTTATGCCGGACTGAAATATCGATGAGCCATCAACGTCAATTTAGTTATCAACTTTATTCGGGGCGGCATGAAAATTCTACGGACGAACCGCGGATAAAAAAAAGTGATACATTCGTATCGCATATTCACAATGAGAAGTACAAAAAAATGATTGCCACATTATAAATTATACATTATTGTCCATCACAGTGATAAATTCAGGTTTTTCCTCCTTTTTGTATGGTATTAAGATTAATTCGCTAGTACAAATGAAATATACATGGTCCATATATGTTTTAAGAATTTCATATAAGGGAATAAAAAATTCATACATAGTTTTTCCTTAATCTATATATGCCATATGTATGGCTATACATGGTCGATATATGGTTTCAATAAATTCCTTATATTGACCTCAATTATTAATATATATGAATCATATATCATTCTACATGCCCATATATGGATTAATAAAAGAATAACATGTTCCTTCATGTACAAATGGCCATATATGGTCGATATATGGCAATAATTGATATAATATTCTAAACATATATTCATTTAATAATTTCCATATATATAAACCATATATGGCTATATATGGATTGAGGAAAATATAATGTAATAATGTAAAGTAAAATTAAAAAATTACAATCACGTGTGGTAAAATTTCATAGGTAATTTTTGTCTTTATAATTTTTTTTACATTTTTGTTATATAATATTTATATATTGTGGTAATATGCTTCGTGACACTTGTAAGTACCTAAATTTCAACGTATTCTTTTATATTGTTGAGGTACTTTCCATCGCACTTACACACATTCGCGTATGCATGTGTTTCCATTTGCATTTAGACACGTTACGTTTGCATGCATAACAACATTTTCATATACTAACACTTATTCAGATTTGCATTTGAACACGCCCTTTTTTGACTTTTTTTTTAATATTCCTTAGAATTCCGCGATCATATGATCGTGATTTTTCCTCGAGAAAGTTTGAGCGTGTGTTTTTTAACACAATTACAGTCGTAGAAATGATTTGCTTTATAAATCCACACAGATGGACACGTTAATTTTTAATCACACAAATGTACACATTAATTCTTAGTATCATGTACACAAAAGCACACATACACGTGTTAATTTTGAATCACTCAAATGATGATATTAATTCTTAGTGTCATATACACACAAACACAAATACAGAGACACACACATACACACACACACATTAATTTTTAATCACACAAATGTACACATTAATTCTTAGTATCATGTACACAAAAACACAAACACACACATTAATTGTTAATCATAAAAATGAACACATTAATTCTTAGTGTCATGTACACACACACACACATGTTAACTTTGAATCACACAAATGATCATATTAATTCTTAGTATCTTGTACACACACGCGTTAATTTTGAATCACACAAATCCACACATTCATTTTTAGTGTCATGTACACACACGCGCGTTAATTTTGAATCACACAAATCCACACATTAATTTTTTGTGTCATGTACACACAGACACACACATACAAACACGTTAATTTTTAATCACACAAATCTACACATTAATTTTTAGTGTAATGTATGCACACATACACATGTTAACTTTGAATCACACAAATGGTCATATTAATTCTTAGTGTCATGTACACACAAACACAAACACACACACACGTTAATTTTGAATCACACAAATCTACACATTAATTTTTAGTGTCATGTACACACATACACATGTTAATTTTGAATCACACAAATGGTCATATTAATTCTTAGTGTCATGTACACACAAACACAAACACACACACACACACGTTAATTTTGAAACACACAAATGTACACACAAACACAAACACATGTTAGTTTTCAACCACACAAAAGTACACATTAATGATTAGTGTCATGTACACACAAACACACAAACATACACACACACACACACCCACAGTCGCACGTATCTACACACGTTAGATGTAGAGATGATCAATAACGCCTACTGCACCGGTCTCCGCTATCGCCTGGGCGGATCTTGAGTTCGCTTCCTTCCTCTTCATAGGTGCTAAGCACTTGCTTGCACTTTTTAATCCCGCCAGACGGCTCGATACGCGCGCGCGCACATACACACACACACACAAACATACACACACCGAGCCGTCGGGGGAATTCGGAAGTCAAGAATCTCGGCACCGGGACTATTGAAAACAAGATCGTGGAATTCGGGGAATCCCGCCGCGAAATATATAAATAATGGACGATAAAAAAAAAGAAGGAAAGAAAGAAAAAAAAAGAATTGCAGTTTGACGAGGGGGAAGGGGGGGGGGTGGCCGGGGGGTTATGAAATGGCCGCGAAATTGGAGTCATAAATTTTTAAAGCGAAGGCTTTAAAACTCGCGTGGAATTTCCTTCCACTTCATCCCGCTTGGCTTGTTTATATTTTGTTTTATCCTTTTCTTACGTTTCTCCGTCAATTTCGGTGTAAATTATGTATATATAAATATATATAATGTGTGTAACTTTGTGTCCATATATGCAGTCATACATGTTGCAATATACTTGTAATATATTTTGCATATATGTATCCATATATGTGATCATATATGTATCCATATATGTGATCATATATGTATACATATTTGTGATCATATATGTATCCATATATGTGACCATATATGTGGTCATATATGTTACAATATATTTGTAATATAACCCTAGTAAAAATCAAACATATATGTTCATATATGGATCATATAGGGTAAAGAAAAAATTTTTTTTCGTAATCCATATATGAACATATATGTTTTTCTTAATCCATATATGACCATATATGTTTGATTTTTACTAGGAAATTTATATATTTCTTATATATCCATATATGGGTCCATATATGTAGCCATATATGTTACAATATATTTATAATATATTTTACATACAAACATATATAGTAATGTATGGTTCCATATATGTAGATATATATTTATATATGTAGTTATATATGTGTCCATATATGTAGACATATATGTCACATATGAAATGTATCTTCATATATATGGTCATTATGATACGACATACATTCACCTATATGGTCCAAATGGGAATTTACATGATCCAAATAATATATTCACTTTTCCACACGAAAATTTATCTTTTCCTCCCAAATTCTTATCTAATCACATCCTTTCATTTAACTATAATTTTACAAATCTTTTTTTTTCTCCTGCTTTGTGTATAACTTCGAATTAAATTGCCCTCTAAATTGCATTCAAAACATCTGCATACTTAACGTGTAAAACGAAAAGTCCGCCCAGAGCGAGGCAGCTCGCCAAAAAGGTGCGTTTCAAATTTCGCCTGTATCAACGCGCGAGCACGCGAAGGCAGGTTGATCCGCGCGTGAATGCATGAGGAATGCCGGCGCTCTTCCTCAAAAAGGACTTGGCTCGGGTGCGCGCTCCCGCCACGGGGAGGGAGGGAGCGAGAGGGGGAGAGAGAGTGAGTGAGTGAGTGAGAGAGAGAGCGAGATAAAGAACGAACGAACGAACTGGTTGCCGCGCGTACGGGCAAGGACATTCCACGAATATCAGAGGGAACTGATAACAAAACCAAAGGATCCTCGGGAACAATCGTGTCAGCGTAAGCGGCAGAAAAATGCGCCGCTCGATTTCGCGAAATATTTCTGCCCGCTCGGACAAAGAAAAACTTTGTACACTAATAGACAAAGATGGGGAGTGGGGTGGAGGGGGGGGGGTGCACTATATCGGGTAAAACTGTATTTAAAGGTAAAACGATGGAATATTAATTGGAATTAAACGGTGTCGTTTGATGGGACGTCGTTTTTTTCTGATAGATTGATTTGCATATTCATCGGCAGGGGACGTTTGCAAAGAAAATTTTGTTATTTGAGAAAGTGATAAGATTTTGAGAGGAAAAATTAGGAATGACATTGAAAGCGGTTAAAGGTGATAGGGTAAAAAAATAATTTTAGATCCTTCATGATATATTTACTAATTAGCTTTCCTCGGTGAGATTATTTTCTAAATTTAAACTGCGAGTAAATTTAGTTAAACAACAATTGTTAATCGATTTTTTTTAATCTGTTAGGAAAGAAAAATAATTCATATAATATTCCAGCCATAAATACATTTAAATTTTCATTATATAGAAATTAATTAATGCCATATATTGACCATATATGGCCATATATGAAATAAGGATAAACATATATGTTCATATATGAATTTCTTTTTTTCTTTTATGAAATTGTTAAAACATATATTGACGAAATATGGACCATATATGGACACTAACAAAAATGAAGCACATATGTAAAAATTAAATATATATGGTCCATATATATTTTTACAAGTTCAAATATGAAAATACAAAATTCATATATAGACATGTTTTTTTTAATTCATATATAGCCATATACGACCATATATACATGGTATTGTATGGCAATAACTATACACTATATATGTATATATATAGTAATAACTATACACCTTCATATATGGTTAATATATGATAATAATTTATTTCAATATTAGGAAATTATTGAAACTATATATAGTTAGAATATTACATCAATTAGTGCCATATATCAACCATTCATATATCATCATATATAACCATACAGTGCCATATATGGTTGATATATAGTAATAATTGATGTCAATACAAGGAAATTATTGAAACCATATATGGTTAGAATATTATATCAATTAGTACCATACATCAACCATTCATATATGGTCATATATAACCATAAACGGTCATATATGGTTGATATATGGTAATAATTGATTTCAATATAAGAAAATTATTGAACCCATATATGGCTAGCATATTATATCATTTATTGTCATATATCTACCATGTACAAAACATAATAAGGCTTGCCATGACGATTCCAGATCAGGGCCCGATTTGAAATGTGGCATGCCCTGTGTAATTTTAAACTTGCCATAATAATATTGCGATATTTTGGAATCTTTCGCTGATTACACGACCTTCTACTATAAATTGTCGTGTACTTTAAATAATTCGAGCACGATGATCCGGAAATATAATAATACATAATGAATGCATTTAATTGTGCGTTGTAATTAGCAACTAATTACAGCGCGATGTAATGATTAGTATAAGTCATAATTATATGGCGCACGACCCGCGGTGAATATTCAATTCGACGATCGATGCTTCCACGTTACATAATCGTATTTTCGGTCACCTATTGGGAACAATTAAGTATCCCCGATGTGCAATGATTTATTACATTATCGGCATTGGGACAATAAATTATCATTTTTTTTAGTAGCCGCCTTTCTTTTCTTTTTCCCCAATTTAAAATCGCCCGTTAAAATTGAATTAACGAACTAGCCTATTACTTGATATGAATTAATTAATTAATTAATTAATGCAGATATGTGTAGAGATAAAATATTTATAAATATCTTGATAAAAATGAAACATGTATGGTCCATATATGGTCCATGTATGTTTTAACAATTTCATATAAGAAAAAAAAATAAATTTCATATATGGACGTATATATGTTTTTCTTCAATCCATATATGTCCATATATATATGACAATAATTGCTATAATATTCTAGCCATATAGTTTCTTTATATGGAAATCAATTATTGCCATATATCGACCATATATGACCCGTATATGGGCCATATATGTTTCATTTTTACTAGGGATATTCTATATATTTGTTAGGTCTGTTAATTTCGTTAGTTTCATTAGTTTCATTTATTAATTTTCCTATATGGAACTCAATGCCATATATCGGCCATATATGACCATAAATGAATTGAGGAAAAACATATGAATCTATATATTAATATTTATAAATATTAAAATGATATTAAGTAAAGTCCCAGGAATATAACAATTAATTAAAAATATTTTATTTATGTATTTTTATTATATCTCATTATATATTACATATATATTATACTATAAATAATAATAGATAAATTATATTTTTTAGCGTTTAACAATTTTAATCTCTATTCTGGCCTGTGCTCAGTATATAACTATTAAAAACTATTTAAATCTTCATTTCTATTTATTTAGCTAAATCAGCAAAGTGTTTAACTTTCAAAGCCGAGATTGCAGGTTCAATTCCTACCAATTCTCTTCCATTTTTTCATTTTTTTTCTCAATTACTACACGCACGAACTAAACAAACATGTATTCTCAGGCTAAATCTTATTATTACATACATTTATAATGCAATTGAAATTAATTTAAATTTTATACTAAAAACAAATTTAGTGAAAAATTGAATACATCTGATTGGATGAACGTAAAAGGAATTTAAATGGAATAATGCGGATGTTTAAAGTGCAACACGTAATTTTTTATACAAACGTAACGGTTTATTCGAACAATATTTATTTATTCTTTACTCGTTTAATAATCTTTATTTATTATTATGCGTGGGAGAATTGCAAGTCCGACCGATCATTTACATTACTTGCTCCAGCCAAAAATACTTATCTAGGATTGAAATAGTTCAACGCATCAGAAAGTAGATCAGGGTCGGCCGAGATTCAACCAATCTGGTACTATTTGCCAGTGCCCCTTTAGGCACTGGACAGTTTTATCTAGACAAATAAACCTACGATTGGCCTTTTCAGCGCGCATCCAAAATTACATCAAACCGATCAAAACTGTTGCTCGGATTATACGAACGTTTCTTATGATGTATATTAAATGTAACAAGAACAATAGCAAAAGTAACAAATGATTGTAGCAGTAACTATAATAAAGACAATAAAAAAATTATGATAAATTATGAAAAAGTATGACCCTAATAAAAATGAAATATATATGGTACATATATATGTTTTAACAATTTCATATATGGACATGTGCGTTATTTCTTAATTCATACATGGCCATGTATGAATGGCCGATATATGGCAAAAATTGATATAATATTCTAACCATATATGGTTTCAATAATTTCCTTGTATTGAAATAAATTGTTACCATATATCAACCATATATGACCCTTTATGGTTATATATGATTATATATGATTGGTTGATATAATATTCTTACTATGGTTTCAACAAATTCCTAATATTAAAATCAATTATTACCATATATCAACCATATATGGCAGTGTATGGTTATATATGACCATATATGAATGGTCTTTTATATGACAATAATTGATATAATACTCTAACTACATATGATTTCAACAATTTTCTTATACTGAAATCAATTTTTCCATATATCAACCATATATAGCCTTATATGGTTATATATAACTGTATATGAATAGTCGATATGAAAATATTTGATATAATACACTATCCACATATAGTTTCAATAATATCCTAACATTGAAATCAATTATTACCACATATCAACCATATATGGCAGTGTATAGTTATATATGACCATATATGAATGGTCGATATATGGCACTAATTGATATAATATTCCAACTATATATAGTTTCAATAATTTCCTATATTATAATCAAGTATTACCATATGTAAACCATATATGGCCTTGTATGATTATATATGACTGTATATGAATAGTCTTTTACATGACAATATTTGATATAATATTCTATCCACATATGATTACAACAATTTACATATATTAAAACCAATTACTACCATATATCAACCATATATGGCCATACATAGCCATATATGAATTAAGAAAAAACATATACATCCGGATATGAAATTGTTAAATATGAACAAACATATACGAACCATATGTCTCATGTTTACCGAGATAAACAATAACAATAATAAAAATAACAACAATAACAATAACAATATTCGTAAAATCAGTTAAATATGTTAATAATTCGAGAGAAATGTATGATAAATGCGACGTGGTTTAACGAAATTAAAAAAAAAAAGGAATCAAGTAATTTAATAAATAATTTCATATTTTGAAGTTGGAATTAGTGGGAAATTGATGATTGCACCCGGGATGATTGATATAACCTAAAAATTACAATAAAAGTGGCGAATTCACGGTAACATTCATCACTGCCCACAATTGTTATAAAAATAACCAAAATATCGATTTTCCGTCTCGCTCCTCGAGTCGTACATTTACAAGCCGCAAACATCAATTTCATTCTAAGATTTCATTCTAATGCAAGGACGTCGATTTATGCGGAGGAATTGTGCGTCGATAAAGCAATGACCTCCCTATATATTTAAATATAACTCAACGCCCGGCCCCGTCCGCGATATATAACGCTTGTGTGTATTTCAAATTTTGCTCAGCCAACTCGAAAAGAAATCCTCGGCCCGGTGAAAAAAAGTCACTCCCCTTATCTCGTAAATTCCGAAGTTGCCACGCGTATATTTGCTTTGCATGTCATATGCACGCAATGCATAATCCGAACGTGTCAAAAAGTTGCGAAATATAGTAGCTGGATGTGTCGAATTTAAACAGAAAAAAATATATATATACACCTAACACTTTTTAATAGTGTTAAAAACCAAACGGCATTAAATAAAATTAAAAAAAAATTACGTTTATTAAAAAAAAAAAGGACGAAGATTTGAACTCGCGTTTTACCAAATGAAGTTTAAAAGTTTGTTCTTTGATCTATTTTGTTAATAAATATGTTAAACATTTTCTTGAAATATTATTTCAAAGTTAATTAAAGGATCCCTGATAAAAATTAAACATATATGGTCGATATATATATTGTTTTATATTAGGGTTAACACACGGTAATTTTAATATATTTTTTCCCACTGTACGCATGATTAGAACTACTAATTTTTAATTAAACCTGATTCTATAAAATAAAGCTTTTTCAACGGAAAGTAATATCAACTTATAATTGCGACGAGAGAGAAGTGTCGAAGTTAATTGACATAATTCTTTTATTTTGGACGAAATAAAGTTAGGAAGTTGGGGTTAGTTGGTGCGCTTCGTTTTTCGGTCTAAAATAATATATTGCAGCCGGAGTATTTTCAATTCTTGTTTTGAATTTTATCAAAATATTACATTCCTTTTCAATCTCCGTCTAAATTACATTGATACTTGTGGCTGTGTCTAATTTTACCATACCATTGCAGTAACATTTATGATACTGAAAAATTAAATTTTTTCCAAATATCAAAATATAAACAAACTTTGTTTTTGTTTTGTATTTACATCCATTATTATGTCCTTTGGATGTCAATAAACAATATTATTGTTTTTATCTCATTATTTTGATCTTCCAACATTTTCAAATATTTTAGAGTTTATCTAGCAATTTTTAGCTAATTTAGTAAGAATTTATTCTATTTGCAGAAGGACCTAGATATTAAATCGACTGAAATGAATATTTAAACGTTACATAAACTGTATGGCTGATTCAACCATACACTTATCCTATAGGGACTCGACATAACCTCGACAATTTTTTTTATAACTTTTTCCTCAGAGTAAGATGAGAAATAATAAAATGTGTTTCGAATCCACGTGAAGTTGGCGACCCAAATTTGGGAAAATAACTAAACTTTTTTAGAGTTCTGAACGCAACTATAATAGTTCTAGAGTTCCTGGTAGGATTTACCAGTGGTTCCATCGAAATGAAATCTTTATCCAAACACGCTGCTACCTTCTTTTGGAAAAAAAATTAAAAATGTATTTTTTCTACTATAAAACAAAGAGTTCTAGAGTTCCTGATAGATAAAATCAACAGTTCCGAGAATTTTATAGTAATTTCAATATTCGGCCACTACGACGCATTCGATAAAATCAGCCAGAACTATTTGCCCACTCATAACAAAAGAGTTCTGATTAGAGTTCTTCGCGGAACTGAGGTTCTTTTTCGCGTGGAAATCAAAACTTCAAAAAATTTGGCCAAAAAACAACTATAAAAATGTTATTTCTCTGAAACTATTGATAAAACCTATCAGGAACTCTGGAACTCTAGATAGTTCCGTTCAGAACTCTAAAAAATTTTAATATTTTTCCCAATTTGTATCGCCAACTTCACATAGCTGGGTTTCTGGAGAGTTTTTCGACCAAGTGGCTAGGTTTCGAGTCCCTTTCAATGCGGAAAAGTGGAGAACTGGAAAATTGGAACTCTCGGTCCTGCGGGAAAATCAACAGCCATTTGAGTGCGCGCGCGCACGACGCATTGTTTGTTTTAAAGCGGCAGGTGTGCCGCGGCTTTGCATTCTATGTATACCCACTTTCAGATCCCGTCCCCATCGGCGCGCACTCGTTGACCTTCCCTACATCTGTGTCTCTCAAAACTCCTCGTTATTTGATTTCATTAAACGCGAGCGACGACCACGACGACGCGCGGCCAACATGTGACGACAATTCATTACGTCAAGTGTTTATTCCTCTTATCTGGCGCGAGTGATAATGCACGATTGCTCTTCAAGGATGATATTATTTGATAATAGACGTGTCCCGGTCGGCAAATGCAATTTGATAGAGAAACGATTTCAAATGGGAGTGTCTAAATGATTCGCGAAACCACCGGGCGCGTTCTATTTTTGGACCCCCAATAAACAATTGTTAAATTGGGGACAACAATTGAATTTGGGACCAAA